>QKWP01002020.1:0-54702 GCA_003550325.1 Gigaspora rosea | reverse complement strand
CAATCATGTAATACTTTACTAATAAAATAGCTTCGTAGGGAACGTCTTTTCAATAAACTCAAGTTCCATCATTTGCATCACGCTGCATCACGGTAGTTATAGTGAAGGTTGAAGTACTATCTACCGTATAGTAAGAGGTAATAAAAGTATATTGTACTGCTAAATTCACAAAGTTCAACGTTGACTTTTGTATTTTAATCTGTTTTTTAGTTATAATATTAACTTGTTAGCTTTTATTTTCAAATTTTGTAGACTCTTCTTAAAGTTATGATGGTTCTTAAAAGATATTTAACACAATAGAAGTTATTTAATATATACAATAGTATAGTTTTATTAATTATGCAGGTTTTTAAGAAAAACTATTAAGGGACGTGTAACTTGTTATCAAACCCTTTTAAATAAAGTTTTTAAAACTGTAAAATTGCTATTAGTGCGTGAATTAATAGTTGGATTCTTTTACAACGTGGTTCGAAGAAAATTTTAATACATGAATAAAGCCCGTTGATTGTTTAACGATTATCTATCTGTTTTGACAAAAATGATATCACGTGTTAAAAAAGCCAGTTTATTATTGGTTAACTACCTTATAATAATCCCCGTGTTTTTCCGAAAAATGAGAAAGTCCCCCATGCTTTTTTATAATAAATGCCTAATAAATCATAAATATCCATGTCCCATAAATTACTGTCAAATTCATGTGACCTTCTAACGACAATCATCGGAGTTAAACTCGGCATGAAAGCACCAAGCTCTCCCATACGATTGTTAAAATATGATATGGGCGATATTCGCTCCACTTTGTATGTTTGTCATGATATCTTATTAAATATGAATAAGGATACTACAATCGATTCTATATTACATCACACACACTTTCGAATTGCCAAATCGCTATATACATAAAACCCTCTCGCTTGTACAACTATAACATACCACAGCACAGTTCTGTGTCTCTGTGCTCACGAGACTCTCTGTTGATAGTTGCTCCGTTAACCTCGATTTTCGATAGGTACTCGCAGGTTAACAACGTACAGTACGTCTGTACGTACTATACACTAAAATTTTTCAGGTATCATATAAATGGCACATCACTAATTGTAACGAATCAAATTTAATATACGTCATTATTTAACAATTAAATAAGCATATCTGATATCCTATATTGAATTTGATTCCTAGATGGCTAAAATTTTTTGTACCGGTATGTTCATTTTGCGCCTAAAAGCCATCAAAACAATATTCGCATTTTGCTCGAAATTTTGCGTGCAATAACCAGTTCCCCCCACATCGTATGATTTATGTCTCTACACAGCCCAGAAGCCTTATAATATTTGGGTCAATGGAACCTTCTGGTATTACCAAAACTTGTGCAAGTCACATCTACGTCCGGGTTTAAATAGGTAGAATCAGATTATAGAAGTAGACTTATTTTATTTAGTACTCAAGAATTATAAATTTTGTTTATTTAATAATAAATATTTCGGTTCATTGTGACCAAACTCATGCTCAAATAGGCCCATTCCGGGTTTATTTGCACCCAACTCGAGTACAAATGATCCATTCCAGGTTCAAATAGACTTATTCTGGGCTCATTTTGAACCCAACCCGGTTCAAATGAGCCAACCCGGGCTCATTTAAATTCATACTGGTTCAAATGAGCCAAACATGGGTTCATTTGAACCCAATTAAATTTAAAAAATCTAATTTGATTGGTCCGTTGATAATGGCCAACCACGTGATGGTTCTTAAATCCGATAACCTCTCAAAATCGATACAAAATCTGTCCACCATTTTGAGAGGGTCGATTGTATAAAAAAATATAGTTACATTATAAATAATCATAATTTTGTATTAAAAAGATTTAGCCAATAAAAAAATAAGTAATTGTATATCTAATTTGGCGAAACCCAATTTTTATACAGTATGTGATATCTTATTGATCACATGATTCAAAAACGGTGCATTTGTGCTATTTATTAGAATTGATCGAGAAACATGAATCAGGGACCAAGAACAATGATTTTTTCTCTCAGTCAATCCAAAAATAAAAAATAAGCAAAATAAATAAAAATAAAAAAAAATAAAAATTTAAATATTTATTCACTCGTCAATATCAATGTCTTCATCCAAAATTGATGACACACCGAGTTGTTGAGAATCGTATCCTAAATTAAATAATGTGAATTATAATTAATAAATTAAAGCATAAATCAACAGTATTTATATGTATCTACCTTTGGTAGTGAGAACAGTAATTTTTGATTTTTTTGGTTCAGGTAAATCTTGATAATGATGAGCTTTGCTAGTATAAAAGTTCGAAGGATGCTTGTCTTGAGTATAATTCAGTTTAATGAATAATTCATCCAAGTTTAAAACACCTCTGTACATTCCACTCAACAAAAAATTACAATAATTTTTTATTTCAATTGCTGTTGGTCTCTTAGAAGGATCGCTATCCCAGCACTTTATGATCAATTGAGTATATTCTTCTGGTACTCCAGGAATAATTGGAGGTCTTTCGCCCTCGAGTATTCTAATTATTAAAGCAAGATCATAAGCCACATTACCGAATGGACGAAATCCTGTGATTAGTTCCCACATGATCATTCCTAAAGCATAAATATCAGATTTATCAGAATAAAGTCCATATTTTAGGACTTCTGGTGCCATATAAGGAATAACACCGACGATTTTATCCGTTGAATTTTCTTCCGCAGGTCCAGTAAAGCCGAAATCACCTACATAACAATCATTCAAATTGTCGTGTAACAAGATATTACCAGGATGCAAGTCTTTGTGAGCAAAGCCCTTTTCATGAATCTGAGAAAGCGTTTCTGAAGTTCTTCTTAAAATGGATAACTTATTTTTCCATGTCAATGCTTCTGGATCATCTGATAACTTTGATCCAAGATCTTTGGAATTATGATAAAATAAAATAAGCATAAATTCACCGGTAATGTTATGCTTCGTTATTCCAAAACACCACACCAACCCTTTAAGTCTAGCATAAAGGTCATAGTGAGTTCCGGCCTGAATTATTTAATCTATCAATAAAATTCGAAATATCATATTAACACGTTAATAAATTGTAAAAATTTTTTCTTACCTCTCTAAAAAACTCTTCACTTGGGAGATTTGAATTTTTCAACGATTTCAAAATATACTTATGAGTTCCATATCTTTGAAATTGCTGCGTAATATGATCCCAATTCGAAATCTGACCGTTAATCCATTCAACTGTGTGAATTTTCCCAAACCCTCCCTCGGCCAAGAATTTAATATCTCTCAAATTTTCAAATGGCACCCATTCGAATATCTTATTAGGAAACAATGTTTTCATTTGGCATTCTTGAATAAATTTATCAATAACTTCGTTTCCAGAACTCCATTTTCCAAAATTTTCTTTAAATTTATTTCTGATACAAGATGTACAATAAATCAACGAAGAACACATCGAATTACATTTAGGACATAATTCATTATTGACATATTTGACTAATTTATCCCTTTCAAATTTTCTAATATATTCTTCGATTAACCAATTCTTTTCTTTGACCGTAATTTCAGGATCATTAAGTTCATTGATAAATTTATTTATTTCTTTATTCTGACTTTCTTTATAAAAAACGTCGAGTTTTTCAATTATAGATCGCATTAAATCAAAACGAATTTCTGAAAGATCCCAATGAGGATCCATGTTTAAAACAATTGTATGAACAACTAAAAATTTTTTTAAAAATTTATACACAATAAGATACGCAATATATAATTTAATGACAAAAAGGCCTATAAAAGTACAAATATTATGCTATAATAGGACCCATTAAACGTTTGTTGTACACTTAGACTAAATTTTTTAAAATGTTTATCGTACAGTTAAAACGAAATTTCTTTTAATAACAACCTTTGATGTACACTTTATTAATAATATCAAAATAGAAATGTCGTACAGTTACTTATTGCGCAAGAATGGTTTGTCGCACATAATATGCAAATAACTTTATATACACGTCTCTAAATTGATTCTAGAAAATAAATATTGTTTGTTTATATATTACAATAATTTGTACACATATGCTTTAAAATACGCATGTACTGTAACTATTAGGGACGGAGTATGTTTACGTTTAACCGAATAAAGTACTACACTAGCTTTCCTTTATTTTTTGCTTAAGTAAAATCGAAGGAAACTTCTCTACAAGTATCTCTCTTTATTGAAGTCAAATTCATTTGTTTATATACATTTGGATTTAATATAAGAACATTAACGTGTTAATGGCACATTAACGTGCTATCTAACACGCTACGTACTATTAACAATGATACCTCTAAGCCTAACACATTGACGTGCTATCTAGAATTTTCATAATTCTTACCCCTTAACATGCATACATGCTAACATGATAACATGTTATGAAGATTTTACAAAAGGGGCAATTATCAATTATACCTCGAATTTTGACTAACATTTAATGAATTATACAAATGCAATAATGATTCGAGATCTAATTTCAAACTAGGATTGTGCTTCGCAAAAGGATATAACTTTTATGGATTACAACATTGTATAAAAATTGAATATTACCGATTTCAAATTAATAGAAATTTTAAAACATAAATATAATTTGCTAACTTTTACTTTTTTTAAAATATTTAATTTTAAACATTTATTACATCTTCTTAATTAAAACTAGGTAGTACACTCCCCTGACATTGATCACCGGATTTTTGATAATCGCGTTACCTACTGACGATCGTAGCCATATATACAACTTTTTTTTTAATGAGAAAATTAAACATGGCGTAGTAAGTAAAGTTGTACAGAATAACGATTTGCATGTACTCTAAAATTTTTAGGAATTTTAGATAAAATTTTATTAAGTCGTATTTAGCATTTTTGATCAAAAAAACGAAAATTAAAAAATTTTATATTAGGTCGACGCATTTTAAAACCCTATTATAAATAATAGTTGGTTTTAAAATATGTCATTCTCCATACCTAACGGCATATAGGATTAAATTTTCATAGAGCAATTCAAAAAATTTCTCATAAAATTTTTGAGTTTAATTAAAATTTTTGATAAATAAAAAGTTGCAATTTTCGTACCTTAAAATTCGATATAGTAGAACATTATAAAATTTTTATTAAAAATCTCCCAAAATAAAGTATTTAAGTATTTATTATTTAATACATATATGATTATTTTTTTAAGCTATTCTAATACAAATTTTATAATGTTCTACTATATCGAATTTTAAGGTACGAAAATTGCAACTTTTTATTTGTCAAAAATTTTAATTAAACTCAAAAATTTTATGAGAAATTTTTTGAATTGCTCTATGAAAATTTAATTCTATATGCCGTTAGGTATGGAGAATGACATATTTTAAAACCAACTATTATTTATAATAGGGTTTTAAAATGCGTCGACCTAATATAAAATTTTTTAATTTTCGTTTTTTTGATCAAAAATGCTAAATACGACTTAATAAAATTTTATCTAAAATTCCTAAAAATTTTAGAGTACATGCAAATCGTTATTCTGTACAACTTTACTTACTACGCCATGTTTAATTTTCTCACGAAAAGAACTGCACGCATGTGATATAATAGTTGGACTTATTCCAGCGCTAATAGCGCTGGATTTATTCAAACTTTATTAAAGAGATATATAGCATACATCAGTGCGTGTGATGTATAATTGAAGAGATATATAGCATACATCAGTGAGTTTGATGTATAATTGAAAGAGACATACATCAGTGCGATTGATGTATAATTGACAGAGATATATAGCATACATCAGTGCGTTTGATGTATAATTGGCATTAGCCGGTGGTTTCCCGCCCGCATAAATGCTGGCCGGCTGTTAGCCAGAAGCTTTGAAGTCACATGATCTTGGCCGGTGGTTTCCCGCCTGCATAATGCAAGCCGGCCGTAAAAAGACGTTTAAGCTGCACAAAATGGCAGGATTCTACGTGAGGGAGGGTAGGGCAGGGTCGAAATTGCTTAGCCTCTTGAAAGGCTGCTGTCATGCTGCACTGCCGCTCCTCCGTTTATATCTTTATGTTATTGTCACGTTCCTGCTAAATTTAGTAATATTTGTATTCAAGCCATAACCCGGAATTGGTAATTCATTAAATTTCTACCTATCTTCCCCTTGAATATACTGGATTCTCTTGTAAGAACCGGGATCACCCATGTGATCCTCGCCTGCTAATGCATCACTGCTTAGCTGTCTTTTCGATCTGTTGACCTACCGTCAACTTGAATTAAAAAAAAAGTTGTATATATGGCTACGATCGTCAGTAGGTAACGTGATTATCAAAAATCCGGTGATCAATGTCAGGGGAGTGTACACTTTATTATAAATTTAAAATTATAATTTAAAAGTATATTGTACACTTAAACTATTGCGTACATTTTATATAAAATTTAATTATACACTTATATAAAGTTTAAAGACGAAGGTTATATATATATATATAACATTAGTATTCAGGGGTACTGCAGTAATGAATGTTTTATTGTTCCGAATAAAATGCTCACAATTATAGAACATTCTATTAGAATTTTCTTGAAATAGAAACCTAACGTTGCAAATTTAAAAAATCTCGCCAAAACATTTGCTGTTAAATTAGGGTTATGTTTCAGGCTTTGCTAATATCAAAGCTTGCAAGAAAAACTTTTTGCTAGTGCACAGAAAACAGATTTATTAATAAAATTATTTTATTAACAGCTTTTGGATTGTTTTCTTTTGCAGATTGGCCAACTATATTTTTAGGATGGTAGCACTAGGCGGTTTCCTAAAAACCCACGGGTTAAATTAATTCAAATTGGATACATATTGGATATATATCGGGTATATCAACGGATGCACACCGTAAATTTGGGCATATAACAACAACATAGAAGTAGAATATCAGGGATTTCATTATATTGCGAATGATTCTAACAGAAAAAGTAAAAAAATGAAGACTTTTAATTTGAATATTGAGTTATTGTTGGACAGTGTCAGGGTACCGTCGCTGTTAGACATCTTGGTTAAAGATAATCAATTATCGACAACTTATTTCACCGACAAAATAATTCTAGTTATGATATTATCAATAAGGTTAGGGGTTAAAGTTAGGGTAACTTTTAATTTATGTAAAAAATGAACTTGTCGATAAAATAAATTGTCTACAAAAAAATGGCTGTCTGTGAATTGATCGTCTGTAAAATAAACTTGTCTGTGTAATTGTTTATGAACGTAATAGTATCATATTTGCGTATCTTAAAACATATTGGGAGTATTTTTGTTGATATGGGATCTTTGCCTTGAAAATCACGTTCCGACATTTCCGATCGGGCTAATTCGGACAAATTCAAACCCTCATATCGGTTCGTGTTTATTCTTTACCTTTATTGATTCGATAGTTTATTCGATAAACTATCGAATCAATAAAGTCAAGGATGGTTTACATATAACATGAACGGTACGCGGGTTTGAATTTGTCCGAATTAGCCCGATCGGAAATGTCGGAACTAGATTTTCAAGGCAAAGACCCCATATACCTGATGTATACCCAATGGCATACATCCGATTTGATTATTTTGTTTATGAAAAAATAAATTGAGAAATAAGGTTACGCTCATCAAGTAATACAAACCCAAGTAGCACGATTGGGAGTGCATCTTGTGTAAACGACCAATGGTGAACCAAAGTTTTGTTGAGTCTCGAGTAACGGCGTACTTTTGTATTTAGAAATCTTAATGACACGATAAACGGACTAAGTAATCAAAACTATGTCAGGTATATTAGTAATTTTAATATGATCTGATTTTATCAGTGAAATTAAAAATGATGGCTAAAATATCATTTTACTTCAATTAATTATATCGAAAGTACAAAATTCTAAAAGATTCCTCTGAATATTGCACTTCTTTTTCTAATTTCTTTTGAGTGAAATCTCTTCATAAGAACTATCTCGAAAAAGTTACGTTCGATTTTTCGCAAAAGTTCTAGTAAATTTTTTTGTTTGTACTTATTGTACGAATTTTTTTTAATAAACTTATAACTTATATTGTATCATTTGAACACCTAAAATTTACATATTACATAAAATACTCACGTAACTTTGTTTTTGGACACTTTGTAGACATTTTGTGAAAATTTCCAACAATTCTTTGTCTTTTTAGTGAATTGAATCGTTTTGAAATTTTAATAAATATAATAAATACAGTATATAAATATTACTGTTATATCGATATGTATACGATTGTTTTCCTTCGTGCAACATGAAAAACCTGCAATATATTAAATTCTATAGTTATCTTACATTGTTTTGATTACTTAGTCCATTTATCACCCTAACACGATATATAAATATTAGTGTTCATGAAGACATTTTAGGAATCTGAATGACACGATATTCAAATATTAGTGTTCATGAGGACATTTTTAGGAATCAAAATGGTTATGAGAAATTTATTTTATTAGGAATTATAATCCATTATTATAACGGTATCTAATATATATGAATCATGGAAGACATCAATATTTTATTTGTCTCATTGTCCTCCATTACACGACCATCCCAAGAACGTTAACCCATATAAAAGAATTTTTGTATGATTGATATCATTAATACAATATTTATATTTATAATTTAAAATAATTTTTTCAAAAAAATAAAACAAAAAAAACTAAAAAAATTGAGGCGCATAAGAAGTTTTTGTTTCACGCGATCAACATTTGTACTATTAGTGTAGCAATTGTGTTATGAAAATAAAAATTGGTGTTGAAAAAGACGAAAAAGATAATGATATTAAACATTTAATTTAAAATTGTTAGAAAGTCTGTCAAATATATCCACTAATGTCAAAAACAATTCTCGATACTAAGGATATAGTGAAGGAAAATGTTGAACGTATCACACCTTTAGTTTCTACGATTGAAGATGTTGCAAAATCTTATGTACCTCCTATTGCAGCTGTCGGAGAGGCTGTAAAGCCTTATATTCCCTTGATTGCTGCAGTAACTTGTGTGATATCAGAAATTTTTAGAATTTATGAGAATGTTCAATACAATTTGAATATTTGTAACTCTTTGATGGACCGTGTAAATGTAGCTGAATCAGCCATAAAATCTTTAGAAAGAAGAAAAGTTGAAAATGAAAAAAGATTCAGAGATAAAGAATATTATCAAAGTTTTTTAAGATTCGTTGGAGTTTTAAAAAAGATAAAAAATTTTATTGCTGACGTTTCACAGTTACAAGGATTTAAAAAATACATACAATCAAGTTCTGTTAAAGAAAGGTTTGAAAATCTTATTAAAGAATTCGATGAGATAATGTCTGAATTGCACTTTACAATTGCTATTGCTCATGAAGAACAGAGAAGACTTGATCAAGAAGGACTCAACAAAGATATTGCTGATATGAAAGAAGTAAATGATATACTAATGTAATCTTTTCAAAAATGATATTACTGTAACATTTACCAATTTTTTATTTCACTTAGTTTTTGCAAGAAATTAAAGGTGGTATAATTAATGGCCAAAATAAGATCAACTATGTCTTTCAAGAAGTGCAGTTACTTAAAAACAAATTTGAAACCCTAAATGACCCTACGAATATTGACTTACCAAATAGCCATGAGATCAAAGCAAATGTTATTGATCCAGAATCATTACGTGAACCAGAATTTTCGGATGGCAATCGCCGAGGAAAAAATTCACTAAACATTTATAAAAAATCTTATAAACAAAACGACGTCGCTTGCAAATATATAAAAATACAAGATGGTACACCTGAAGCTAGAAAAATCCAAGCTCAATTTACTATTTTAAGAAAATTAAAAGACTCTCCAAATATCTTAAAATTTTATGGCCTTTCACAACTCGACGGAAATCATGTCATGGTTTTCGAATGGGCTGAATTGGGATCGTTGAAAGAAGTGTATGAAAGTTATGATATCGAGTGGCGTACAAAGGCGCAAATAGCTACTGATATTTGTCGTGGTATTACATTCTTGCATTCGTGCTCAATCCTCCATCACGACATCCGATGTGCAAATGTCATGGTAAGGCATAATTATATTCGATGATATTAACCGTATGGTCTCGATCTGGTCTATGCTTTGATTTACAGTCGTTTTGAAAATTAGTGGGGCACGTGATAAATTTTGTGTTTGTTCATCAATAATTATTTTTTGGCAATAAAAGAGTAGTTAGTTGTTTTCAATAATATCATGCTTTGCCAAAATTTATATTATGACCAACATAAAATTTAATGTAGTTTTCAAATCAGCTGCAATGACCATTCAAAGTTGAAATGGTTATTTAATGACATCCCCTTCCCGAAATTAAACAAGCCAATCACACAATGTAGTTATATTCAAACGTTGAGCGCCTAATTGCAAATACATATTCTAACAAAACATAATCTTAATTAGTTGACAAAGCATCTTGAACCCAAAATAACGAATTTCGAATCTTCTCGTTTAACCAGCGCTTCTACAAGTGACATGAAAAATATAACAGAAATTATACATTGGTTGGCTCCTGAAAAATTAAAGTTTGGGAACAAAGAAGAAGCTCCATACACAATAAAATGTGAAATTTTTAGGTTTAATATTATTTCTTTGCTGCATCTTATAAATATTATTAATATTAGTCATCTCGACAAGTTTTTTTTGTTTTTTACTTATAGTTTCGGAATGTTACTTTGGGAGCTGGCATTTGAGAAAATTCCTTATAAAAATTGGGACATTCTCAAGATAAAAGAACATGTATTAGAAGGCAAAAGGGAGAAACTCAATTTTGGAGCTGCCACACAGGATATTCAACAATTACAAAAAGAATATGCTTTGATCATTATATCAGGTAAGAATACTAAATCTGATATATGTATTATTTTATGTCCATATTACATATCATGATAACCAATAATACTCTTAAAATAAAGCCTGGCAAGGTGACTCTGCGCTTAGAGCATCTCTCCAACAAATCTTTTTGAATCTCTGTAAATTAGCATCGACATATTACAAACCAGGTACCTCTCAAGCGCTTCTTCCTGAAAAAACTCTAGATTTAGATGGCTCTAATTCAAGTAAAGGAACTTCTATAAGTGATAAAGATGGGATGGATTTACCGGACATTGATATGGATTTCGATATAAGTGCAATAGAACCAATGATCAGTCTTGAAGAAGGCATTAAAGCACATAAAAACAAAGAATATCAAAAAGCTTGGGATTGCTTTGAATATCATGCAGAGATTGGTAATTCTACTGCAAAATTCTGGAAAGGAAATTATTACTGGGATGGATATATAGTTAAAAATAAAAAATTAGCTAGTGAACTTTTTAAAGAGGCTGCTGATGATGGTATTCCTGAAGCCCAATTACGATACGCATTTTCCATGGTGAAAAATCCCGAAGTAAAATTTAATCTAAAAGAATTTTTAGAATATCTAAATAAGGCTGCAGAAAATAATAATCATACTGCTCAATATAATTTGGGGGAAATATATGTTTATGGTAGATTGAAAGCAGAAAAAGATGAAAAGAAAGGAATACAATATTTGAAATTGGCAGCTCTTAATAATAATTTAAAGGCTATTAAAATCCTGAATGAATTGAAAATTGATATCTACAAAGACGTTGAATAAGCTGGTATAATTATTTCTGAAGCAGGAAGAAATTAATGGTGCCGATTTGTCGAATAATAATGTAAAGGATAGACAGGTTTGTTTTATTTAGTATATTAGTACAGCCTAACTTCAATATAGTCACTCTTGTTATAGTCACAAATTATAAAAAATTATATTTTTTGTTTACTAATTACTATAAAACATAAAAAATTAATCAATATATTGTCATAACACCTTAGTTATTAAATTTGATTACCAACCCAGTGATTATATCAAGGTTAGACTGTATTAAAAAAATAGTATATTTAAAAGGTAAATTGCGGTTAAAGGATATAAAAAATAAATTTAATAACAGTTGTTGAAACTTATTAGAAATATTATTATTAAATAAATCTCCCTGATTTAATAAAAATTATCATTAAAAATCAATCCAACATATCATACGATATCCTGTGAAAATACCAGGAATGTAGTAATATTTGCATCACGCAATGTACGGTTTCCTGCCATCGAGAATGGCGAGTTCGCAAAATCTTACATTTAATTTGGCGTTAAAATTTTAAAATTCTATGAATTCACATGTAAATGTGCTGTACTAGTTAACATAGTGTTACTGTTTGTGGGGTCGCTAAAGCCAGGTACGTACGTACGTACGTTGTGAAAGTCGGAATTACTGCACCAAAATACGATCGGCAAAATTTTTAAAATTTTGTAAATTTTGTAAATTTCTTAAATTTCTTAATCTATTAGATTTAGTCAAAATTATTTTATTTAGTTTATTTCTTTGGTTTATTTTATTTAGTTTATTTCTTCAATTTATTTTATTTAGTTCATTTCTTCGATTTATTTGATCTATAACATGTATTTGAAAAGTATAAGTAGAGCCATTTTGCTCTGAATAAAAGATACTGAGATAGAGTTCTTTTAGTTGAGTAACCGAAATTTGATTATCCCGATGGATACCTAAATTAGTTTTAGTAATTCCCTCGATAGGCATTAAAATCTAATCTCGTGACCTAATATTAGAGCTTCATGACATAATCTAAAGCTCTATTCGACCCTAGTTCCTCGGACCAAGTCTATCCACGGCTAAATCGAAGCCTTACCGTTATTAGGTTAGATAGAGTTGATTTTAGGCAGCGTTAGTAGTGTATAGTGGTGATAGTGGTGATATTTAGACGTAGGGTAAATGAACGTACGTACATCATGATTTTTCCGATTTTTAGTTAAAATAGACTGATTTATGGTTAGGGTTGAATAAAGGCTAGAGAGAGTGGTTTGTATATAGCAAAACGCATTTTCAACACTTTTATTTAGTGGACAAGGGACGGATCCGTGTTACGGGTAATCTCGTACCTGGCCCTAGTGATTTAAGCTGGCTAAGGCAGCCGCAGCTAAGCAGGCTTAGCAGCTAAGCCAGCTAATGCGGCTAATATTATAAGAATTTGATAAATTCTGAAAGGGAAATAAATGAACATAAAATACGGGCCAAATATCCTGAATGCAAACCAATAGTTAGCTTTTAGCTAGCCGATTAGCCGATGATTTAGTCGGCTGGCTAAGCCAGCCGATTAAAACCATGTGGCTTAAATTACTACTATACTGTACGTGTATATTAGAGTTGGGACCCGAAACCTTTTTGGTCAAATCCGAAAGTTTCGGGTTTCGGATTATAGGTATCCGAAACCTTTTCCGAAACTCGAAACCATCTTCCGAAACCCGAAACCTCTTCCGAAACCCGAAACACAAAACCCTACCCGAATCCCTACCCGAAACCTACCCGAAACCTTCCCGAAACTCTAAAACTATGCACGAAATCTCAAAACCTAAAATTCTGACCGAAAAATGGAAAAATCTAGAATTTAATCAATTTTTTCTTAGTATTTGCTAATATATTCACTATTTTATATTACAGCTGTTTTCATAATTTCTGGACCACCTAAAAATTTTTTCGTTTCCCGAAACCTCTTCGATCCCGTTCTAAGAATCACCTACCTTTTCGGAAACTATTTCGCTGTGCATGTAACTTCGATACGGAGACAGCGAAGTAGTTTCCGAAAAGGTAGGTGATTCTTAGAATGGGATCGAAGAGGTTTCGGGAAACGAAAAAATTTTTAGGTGGTCCAGAAATTATGAAACAGCTGTAATATCATGTTTTTTTTATCTATTACGGAGCAATTGTTTTTGTTTTTGCATTTGCACTTAAGAACATTATACAAACCCGCTTTCAATTCGTGAAACATTTTAGCTATGCTCAATAATTTGTATATATTTGATAATCAAAATCAGAAGCAAATTTGGAAAATTCACATTTCACAATTTAAGAGAACGTTAATGATTAACAAATTCTTTTCGTTCTCATCTTTGATAATCAGAGATTATCATATGATCAACCCAATAAAAATCCTATGAAGAAAAATGAAAAATGCCAAAGATTGAGCGTATAGATATGCAAATTTGTATCGGGCCACCGATATTTACGTCTAAAAAAGCATATATTACTATTGGTTGTTATGGCATTTGTAATTTTATTCATATGGATAATCGCATTTATTTATTTTTTTTAATCGTCAGATGTCTTATGATACTGGTGTATTAGTCACATTAAACAGATCACAGGATAAACAGTAATTCATAATAGCAGATATTGTCCGGATATAGAAGTACTACACATGCTCAGTGAAGTGCAATATGCGAAGTTCTTTTATGCATTTCCACATTTGCTTCACCATATTATAAAATATAAAATATAAGTTATATATTATAAATTTTAAAAATTTTGAATTATAATTTTATAGTTTTAGGTTTCGGAGTTTCGGATTATAGTTTCGGGATTTCGGGTTTCGGGTTTCGGGTTTCGGAGATTTTTAAAAAAATCCGAAAGGGTTTCGGATTTAGACCTACCCGAAACTGGTTTCGGGTAGGTTTCGTTTCGGGTCCCAACTCTGGTGTATATTGGATTTGGTATTCGTGTTACTCTGATACAGTATGTAATATCATATGATGAAACAAAATCAAGTGAGAATATGTAAACTCTCTCTATCGTTATCAATAGACCGCCTTAAGATTCAAATTACGTTTAATGCGATTTATTTAGATACATTAATTCGATATATTGAGTTTCATTTAATATTTTATTTAATGGTATCAAATTCGCTCTGTTTCGATCACTCAACAACAATCACTTCGCAGACAATTTAGTTCACAGAGAATTAATTTATCGGCAAGCTTATTTTACAGTCGATTAATTCACGGACAAGTTCGTTTCATAAATAGTTATTTTACCGACAGCTTTTTTCACAGACAAAACAATACCAGATAGCCCGATTGTATTTTTATTTTATTTCAAATTTTTTTACCTTGTCTCACACATGCTATAACTCCTATGCGTAATCTAAAATCACCCTATTGTCAACAGTATGGTTAAGAATAAAAAATAGAAGCTGGGCATAAAATAATAACAATATATGATATAACAATGCTAAATACAATTATAATTAGTAATAAAATAGTTGAAGTATAGTTGTTAGCGCAAATAATGATAAAATAAATTATGGGAAATTAAATCAATAATATAATTTAATTCACAAGAATAATGAGGTTTAACTCCTCTGAAAATTAATTTACAGTATTATAATTGGCTGAAGCTGAGGGAAACGAAGTGGAAGCCTTAAAGCCATACTCTACGAATTTTTAGAAATGCCCTCAACCGATCCAGATTTTAGAGTTGCGTATCCAAAAATTGACCCTAAATCAGGTTCAGTATCTGAATACCAAAATCTTAGTTCAAATAAGTAACGGACTTTTAAAGCTTATATTTATTTCATTAAATTACGATATTGTACAGTATATAAAAAAAAAATTTTAGACGGTTACCTAATGTATAAAGCTCATTACAAAGCTTATTTTAAAATACCATCAAAAAATAGTATCATAAAATATGTCATAAAATATGTCATAAAATACGTAATTATACTGTAATCAAAATTTGATTATTATGTTGAAAATTTTTATTGCGGTTAATCATATTGGAATCTTTCAATTGAATAAATATTAAAATACAAAAATAAAAGAATTGAAGATAGATGACGACGAAAAAGTTCGATGTCTCAGGAACAGCAATTAGCATATAGAAAAAGCGAGTCAGAAAAAAAACATGCTCGTCGTAAACGTCAATTGGAGGAGGAGAATACAAATCAAGATGAACGTACAAATGTTGAAAACAGCGTTAAGGGAACATACGTACAAATATTATTAATTATATATTTATAATTATATATCGTTATAAAATTCTACGTGTATATAATAACAACATGACTTTTTGCAATCATTGTTCAACGTTTACGTCATACTTTTCTGCAAAATCAAGATATGCTATTTGGAGGTGACTTTGGTCAATTGGTCATAATGTAAGCAACAGATTCTCGGTCACATAATCATATCTCAGAAGCGGGCCGTAAGCAGGGAGAAAATTCAGAATCAAAATTATGTGCACATTCCACATAATTTTAAATTTATAGTTCGTATGCCGCACATGTTATTAAATATAATGTGCATTTTTAATTTATTATCAACTATATAGTGCACATTATTAAATTTATTTTTACAAAAAACATTTCTCACACTTATGTGTTTGGCTGGGCTGGCTCAATAAGGAGCCAGGATATAATTTATTATTTATATTGTGTTAATACATGTGTAAAATAATAGGCATTGAAGCACGGTGGTTGCCAAAACAGACCAGGTGAAAAATTAATAAACATTTTTAATGTGAATATCAGCTGGTGGTTTCCCTCCTGCTGAAGCAAGCTGGCTGTTAAAATGGCAAAATGATGAGCATGTTCAGTCATGAGTATGTTGATTTTTGTGGAGAGGTGGGTGGGCAAATTTCTGATGATTGATTTACTTGTGAGTGGAAAGAGTGTGTTTGTGACAAGTGTATTTATGTGTTTTTTCCATTGATGTCTGGTGTAACATCATGTAATCAGCTAGTGTGTTTGCATGATAATTGTTGATATGCTGTGTTATGTTTGTTGGGCTCTGTGTAACTCCACCTGATTGGCTCATGCATTGACATCCCCACTTGAGTGCCCCATTCCTATGCTCGGGTCACTAGGTTTTTCAAATAGTTGACTTTATAGTCAACTTCTATGAAAAACATTTCTTGTGCTTATGTGTTTGGCTGGGCTGGCTCAATAAGGAGCCAGGATATAATTTATTATTTATATTGTGTTAATACATGTGTAATAATAGGCACTGAAGTGGCATTTTTTCCAAAAATTAGCAATAATAATTGCATGAGGATTGCTGAAACAGACCAGGTAGAAAATTGATAAACATTGTTAATGTGAATAACAGCTAGTGTTTCCCATCTGTTGAAGCAAGCTGGCTATTAAAATGGCAGAATCATAAGCATGTTCTAAAGAGATTTCGTAATTCTGTCATTTGAGCCGGTTTTTTCTTCTTCTTTTTTTTTTTGCTATTTGTAGCACTTGTATTGCTGCCCATCTTGTCTTTCTCTCTCTTTTTTTTGGGGGGTATCTTCTTTCAGTGACTATGAGGAGAAAGGTTAGTTTTTTGATAATTTGCTTGCAGAGTTCAAATATGAGAATTGATGCAATAGTTGCTGAGTGGTCTCTAATGTATCTGTAGAATAACTCAGAGTCCCACTTATTGATTTTTTGAATTAATACAAGTTGGACACCTTGCATTACAAGTTTAATCATTCCTCCTGTATGAAAACTGTGCCCTGCTATATTTTCATTAGGCAGTAGTTTTTAATTTAGTTATAAACTAGTATTTCATAGCCCAGGACCTGTTAGATTTAGCAAAAAGCAAAGAGCAGTTGTTGGCATATAATAGTTGTGTTCTGTAGTATGCATATGTTTTTAATGCACATACTAGACATAACAAGTCATTTGTTAAATTTTAATTAATGCTGCACAGTTAGCAGGTTTGTGAACCTTTGTTCTAATCAGTTAAATGAGGTCAAAGTGGGTTCATATTATTTCGCTGACAATTACTTTACCAACTTAACATTTTACTGACAAATACTTACTGACAAGTTCATTTTACTGACAGTTTGTTTCACTGAAGTTCATTTCACTGGCAAGTTTTTTTCAAAAAGCACCCTAACTTTAGACCTAATTCTACCCTGAACCTAACGAAAATGAACAGAATTACTTTGTTGGTAAAATGAGCTTCAGTGAAATAAACTGTCAATAAAATAAACTTGTCGATGAATAATTGTTAGTGAAATATTATGTTAGTGAAGTGATTGTCAATTAATTGATTGCCACCTGGTCAAAGTAATATTGACAGTTTTCTTAAAATTTAATGCAGCTCATGATAGAACTTTGAATAAGTCTAATTGATTGTTTGGCAGAAGCTCTTCTAGGCAAGCTAGTCCATAAAAGACTAAAAGTACCACTGCCCAAAACAGATATTTGTAGGGTCTGTCATAATAATTTTGGATCTGATTGATGTAAGATATTGGTAGGTAATATGTGCTTTTTGTTTAATAAGAAAGTAAAAATGGAATGAGCTAATAGCTTTAAAAGTTGGATTATAAAAGGATCAGTTTAGATGCTTGTCCAGTTATAATAGTTATGTTTGTGATAGTGTTTTAGTACTGCTAAGTATAATAGAATCATAGTGGATAAGACTGTTTTGTAAAGAAAGGTAATATATTTGATTTGTGAGTCTTTGGAAACCAGCCAGATAGAGTTATAGTTATTTTGCCATTGGTTAGCAATTTTTCAAATTGTTTAATAATAGCTTCATATAATTCATTAATTGGTGTATCAATGTTTAAAATAAGTGCAGCTTGTTTGTTAAAAGAAGGTTGGTGTTAAAAGGGTTAAATTTATCAGTATTGGCCAGTAGTAGTTCACTCTGTGAAAGTTCTGAATTGCTCTTTCTATTGTTTAAAAGAAAATATAAAGATAATTAGATGCCTATATTTTTTAGGAGTATCTGGTAGAAAATATCATGCTAGAGGGTTATTTGCAATGTATTCATGGTGCATATTGTGAGAAAGCAAGTATGCATTCTGGTTGTCTATTTCTGGTATATGTTTGATTTTTATTGAGAAATTGCCTAAATTTGGATCATGTATATGCTAGCTATTAGATCATTGAAGGTTAGGTTCTTATAGTAACCTGTATAATATGCTTCAACATTAGCTAGATTGTTAGTTCAAATTTTGAGCTTTTTTCTTTACTACATAGAGACAAAGGTTCATATGGCACTTAGGGTAGTTAGCAGTTCTCATATTTGCATATTAGTTGCAGATAAATCGAGTTTGTTGAACCATATAAAGGTGGTAAAGCTGTTTTGAAATGTTGTACTTCCCCCTATATTTGAAGTATCTGTAAATAGATTTATGGTATATGGGAGTACTATGTGCAATCCTGTAGAAGTTGGATACTAGTTCAGGTTTGTATTGTTGATAACTACTATTGAATATCAGTCTTTATGGATTGTATTATGTGTTATGTGAAACCTGAAAGAGTGGTCTAAATTTTGTGCTTGAATAAGTTTTTGTATGAATAAGGGTCCTTGTAGAATTATTTGGCATGCCCAGACTAGTGAGCTAACCAAGAATTGGAGGCCTTTCTAAAAACACATTTTCTGAATATCTATTGGTCAAGTAGAAGAATTAATTTTTTTTTCTAGTGGGTATAGATACTGTTATGGATACTGTATCCAGTATCACACCTAGAAAGGTCTTAGTTTTTCCAATTTTGATACTTTATAGAGAATATTAATAGTATCAAGAATGCAAATACCATATATTCCTAAAAATAAGCTACCTTTTTTTGGTCAAAAATTACACAAAAAAACGTGGAGTAGCTTATTTTTAGCATATAGACAGTTTGAAAAAATTGAAAAATGTACTAATAAAAAGTTGTCCAAATAACACCAAATTTTTATTATAAGTGTATTTTGATGCGCTGAACAACTTTACTTAATCGAACTTTTGAAGTTTACTTAGCAAAAAAAAGTTTTATATGTAGCAACTGCCAACACGTTTTTTGAAAAAAATTAGGGGTAGCTTATTTTCAGAGTAGCTTATTTTTGGAAATATACAGTAATTGTCAAAGTTCTTGTAAACTATCCATTGAGAAGATTATAAAAAAGTTATCTACATAGTGTATTATTGCAAAGGCTCTATGCTTAATTGAGACCCAAGCTATAATCTTGGCAAAGTAGCAGAAAATTTTTCCAGAAGTTCAATTCCAAAAATAAAAACTTTGTCAAAGTAAATAATCCAACACCAGTAACAATAATGAAACTCCAAGAATAGTAACACCAATAAGATGACAAAGCTATTGTTATTATAAGAAAATCCTTGTAAAAGCTGGTCTACTGTGTGAACTAGAAGTATGAAGTAGGCATTCTTGATATCTATTTTAACAGGGTGCTACCAGCTGTGCTACTACTGCTGAAGTGGTTTATCCAGTAAATTCATGGCTTACATTTTTGTATTTTGTAGAGTATTCTTTCTTGTTAATTCTGTTATTAATGCTTCTATTTGGGGAAAAGTTAAATGATAGATAACTCTGTATATTATGGAATTAGTGTCCTTTTTTCTACTAATTTGCATGAATTTGTTTGAAAGGTTTCACAAAGCATGCTGTTTTCTTAAAATGGGCCACAAATTTGTTTGTTAATTATTTTATCTCAATATAGGTTTGAAATGCTTCAGGAAAGGTGTTAATAGATTTTAGGTTTTCTTGAATAAGTTTTGTTCAGGCCCTTCTGAAGTTGAATCTGAACCTATTTGTAATGCCGTTTTCCAGGTAGTTGATAAATTGTCAGTTTGGGTATAAGGTTGTAAGGCTTTGGAAGGTTTTGATATTGATAGAGATTTATATATTGAAGTAGTGTGGGTCTAGTTGCAATATAAGGTGCTGTTTGGTGTTAGTTAGAGAATGCAATGAGAGACTAGTGAGAAAGCACCACTAAAATAGTCTCATTTACTGATTGTAAAATAGGAGCTTTATCAGTTGTTATATTGTATAATATTTTGAATTGTATAGAGTATTGCAGAGGTTTGTATGTAGCTGTTTCTGTATAGCTGAGGAATTGGTAATTGATGGCATATGAGTTAGTAAAATTGTTTGCATTGTTTATATCACATTATTTATTGATTTATATATATATATATATTTATTTTTTTTTGGTTTTTGCATGGCTCATATTTTTTGCTTTGCTTTATATCATTTTTCTTTTTTTCTTTTTTTTGTTGATCTGCATACTGTATTGTTATAGCTATTGCTGCATGTAGACTCTCCTAATTATGTTAGTTATATTGCAATCTATATGTGCATATATCTGTATTGCTTTAACTTTTTTGATTTCTTTTGTATATTCTTCTAGCTTGTACATTTTGTATTTTATATATTTTTGTGTGGTTTTCAACTTGTACTTTTTGTGTTGTGTATATATATATTGTGTATATATATATAACTTATATATATATATATATATATATTTGGGAGTGTTTTATGCTTTTTTTTCTTTTTTTTTATTTTTTTATTTTATTTGTTGTTGGAGTTTTAGCCTTATAATTTGTTTGTTAAAGCCCTATTAAAATAACATTTTTGCTTGGCCCAATTTTTTGCATATTAGATATATGTGAACATATTGACAGTTGATCTCTTTTAGTTAAGACAAATTTGTCTTCTGTTATACCATGTAATATCATTTTTTTTATTTTACTAAGTGTTACTAAGTATTGGAATGATTTTTCTTAATAGTTGACATATTGAAGTTTTCACTCTTAGCCTCAATATCTCAATCTATTAAGGTTATATCTTAGTTGCTTATCAAATGCAATCTTTGGTCTTTGTTATACAATGCCACTGCCAAGAAGTCATGTTTTACACAAAGCATGTTGATGTTATCTCTGTAAGCATTTAATTCATGCTCTCTATTAGGTAGATAATTAAAACAGAATCCATATATAATTTAAAGTAAGTAACCAGTCTGCAATGTTTGTAAATTTTGAGAATAGTTGCACTTTTAAATAGCAATAATACCTCTTTTGGTAGTATTAAAAGTTTGTTTATAGATATTATTTTAGGTTTGCTTTCAAATTTTTGTATTTGAACTTATGTAAGTCTATATAAAAGCCAAAAACAATAGCTTTTCATAGATGGGAAGGTAGATTCAACTTGTTGGACAACATTTCTATTATTTTTTGGTCCTTATTCCAGTTTAGAACCCACTACCAGTGTATTTGTTCAATGCTGGCTGCTTGGTAATTGTAGAAACTATAAACAAGAGGAAGATTGGCGAGGTTACTGTAGTTCAAAAATAGTATATGCATGTAGTGCTTTGAATTTTATAGCTTTGCTGTAAAGAAACATTTTTCAGCTTCATTCAAAAATGCAGTACTTTTCTTATTTGGTTGCTTAGCTGTGCTAATAATAAAATCATTTAAAATAGATATTAGTGAACAATTATTTTGTTAAGATAGGCTCTTTTTGGGTTATAGAGTTGCTTCTAAAGGCAGCAGCTGGGTTGTCTTGTAGTTGTGTTCAAGTATAGATATGAAGATTTTTCTTTATTTGGGTGTTCTGGGTTTGTTGTTGTTTTATATATGCATCCAAGTGCTCATTTAATTTGCTAATTATATTAATTTCCAAGCTTATATTTGGTCAATATAGGGCTTGATCGAGTCAATAATTGAATTTGCTAATATCTGGCATACCAAGTCAATATACGCTTTTGTGTTTGCATTAATTTTTGAAAGGTTAATCTGTGGCACTATCTGGCTTGCTTTTGCCATATTCATTGTGCTAGATAGGGCTGTTTTATTATTTATAATCATTGGTGTCTTTTTTTTTCTCTCATGTTATAGTAAAATTTAGGTATATTTATATCTTGTGTATGTGTATATTCATGTCTATGCAAATTTCTGATGATTGATTTGCTTGCAAGTGTAAAGAGTGAAAGTTGTAGAGCATGAGGACATTTGAATCCAAGTATCAACATTATACAAGTATTTATATAGTGTAGTATTGTAAAACCAAAATTTTTAGATCATAGCAAACTTAAAAAAATTATTGTTAATGCAACACTTTACTAGTAAAATAGCTTCATAGCAAGTATTACTTCAAGAAATCTAGTTGCATTATGTTGGATTACACAATAAAGAGTAGATTTATTGAGAGTTGATGTACTATTTACTGTATAGTAAGAGGTAATAAAAATATATTGTATAGCTTAATTCATAAAGCTTAATGTTATTTTTCTTTTTTTTATTATTATTATTATTTAAATAATCAGCTTGTTTATTTTATTTGTAGGTTTTTGCAGACTATTTTTGAAAGTTGTATGTGTTCTTTAGAAGATGTTTGGGTCAATAAAAACTATTTTATATATGATAATATAGCTTTATTAATTATATAAAAAATTAAAAAAATATTAATAAAGGATATGTAACCTGTTACAAAAACTTTTTTAATTAATGATCTGTTTTCAAATAAGAGAACCATATATAACCATATATAGTAAATTGTGATGCACATAACTATAAGATTTATTATAGTCAAAAATGCCATTTCACATAAACAATAGTTGGTTTATATTAGTTGGCAAATTATTTTATAGCAATATCTTTGTATTAACTAAACAGATTTTAATAATATTACTATATTAAAATTAGAAAATGATGCTCTACAAGTTTATTTTGAAATTGAAGATATCTTTACTTAGTAGAAAAATAATATCACTTTTCATAAAGTGGTATTTGTAGCTTAGCAATTTTATATAGTAAATCATATAGATTTGCACATCACAATTTATTATATAGTCAGATCTCACTAAGTGCACATCCTTCTAAAGTGCACACCTTAGCCTGGTCCCAAGCTTGGGACTTAATGATAAGTGCACACCCTCCAACCTCTGCATGTGCATATATTTTGTAGTCCCGAACTTATATATGTACCTCTATTAATGCATGCATATGATTTATATAAAAATTTTGATCAATTAAAATGCTAAAAGATCGTATAATTAGAATATTTATTTTAAGATTTTTCTGTGAACTTCGTTCATAATATTATGTGATTAAATGATTCCTCAGATTTTTGATTACAAGTAATTCTGTTTTCTATTTTGATTAGGCCCAATTAAATTTTGACAGCAGCTAGAGGTAGTCAAAAATTGAAAATCAATAATCACGGTGTTCAATTGTTTGATAAATAAAGTAATTGATAATTATTCAATCAATTTTTTGATAAGTATTTAAGAAAAGGAGCAATTCATTTTAATAACTCTTTTTTTTTATTTTAACCACGAAACTATAGGTAATACAAATATCATTGATTGGCAATTAATTAATCAACAATCACTTAACTAACAATTATTCACCAACATGTTCATTTTACTAATAGTTTATTTCACTGAAGCTCATTTCACCAACAAAGTAATTCTGGTCATTGTTGTTAGGATCAGAGTAGAATTAGATAGAATTAGAGCTAAAGTTAGAGTACTTTTTAAAAAAGAACTTGTTAGTGAAATGAACTTCGGTTAAACAAACTGTCAGTAAAATGAACTTGTCAGTGAGTACTTGGCAGTAAAATGTAATATTGGTAAAGTGATTGTTATGAAATAATACAAACCCAATATTATCTAGTTTTAGTATTTCTGAATACAAGTATTATCAATCATATGCATTGGTTCTTTCTTCTGATTGGCTATACATTTTTTATATATTTCTATAAATGCACACTCATGCCCAGTCCTAATGGCAAGCATTTAGAGAAGTCTGACTATATATAGCTTTCTCATTTGGAAATAGATTATCAATTAATTAAGTTCTTGCATTTTGTAAGTTGTAGGATGAATAATTTTATTCTTTACAATGCAAAATTTTTAATAATAAAAAATTGTAATATTTGAATTGTACCTGTTGATTGGTTGGGTTGTTTAACTATTATCTATCTGTTTTGATAAAACATGTATCATATGGTTATAAACAGCTTTATAATTGGTCAACTACCTCATGATCAAACTTGTGCATTTCTGAAAAATGAGAAAGTCCTCATGCTAGTTTGTGGCAAGTATATTTATGTGGTTTTTCCATTAATACCTGGTATAATAACATGTAATTGGCTAGTATATTTGCATATTATTTATAAATAGGCTATGTTATATTTGTTGGGCTCTGTATAACTTTATTTGATTAGTGCTTAGAAAAAATCGTTAGTGCTTTGTAGTATGCTTTATTGCTTTTTATGTAAATTTGGGTTACTCTTGTCACTTATGTTTAGTAATTGATATTCTTCATTTTTAACTCTTTTAGAAAATTTTGGGTTTACTAATTTCAACCGATTGTAATAAAGGAGTATTCTTAAGCGCTAGTGCTAGCAATAGTGAAAGAGCTAGAGACAAAGCGTTTGTAAAATTCTGTGCAGTACTTTTTAAAATAATTAAATTTAAAAAATTTTTAGATTTTTTCATTTGTACGATTTATTAGTTTTTAATATAGTTTAATATAAATATAAACTTTAATTTTTAGTATATATAAAACTTAATTTTTTATTAGTTAACTAAACTTAATTACTAAGTAAAATTTGTTCAGCATAATAAACTGTACATATTCTAAAAATTTTAAATTTTTTAAAAAAATATTCATAAAATAACTAAATATAATAAAAATTTTTGTATTTTAGAAATTTGTTAATTTTAAATTTAAAAATTTAACTTTATATTTAATAATAATATTTAGCTTAAAATTTTTTAAAAGTTTTTATTATACTGAACAAATTTTGTATAATAATTATATTTAGTTTACTTAATAAAAAAATTTTTTTAATATAGAGTAATTATGATAACTAGTTTTTTAAAATTACCTATTTCGTACAAGTGTAACATTACACAAAGTTGTGTAACTTTAATTAACTTAAAAAACTACTGCATAGAATTTTACAAACTTTTTTTTTATTTGAAAACTTAAGATTTAAATAATATTTTATACAATTCTTAGCTTTATATTTTGCTTATTTAACTCAATATTATAGTAGGCCACTGTAATTAGATTCAAATAGAATCTTAAAGTAAAAAAAACTAATCTCAAGACATATATATTACTTATATACTATATACTCAATAACTTACAGAAGTTTGAAATCCCAATGTTTATACTTTTGATAATTTATATAAATATAGAGTACAACTCAAATTATATAGTAGCACTGACATCTAGACAGGATTAAATGCTAAGGAAAGTGCAGTAAATTACGTAATTAGGGTTTACATAGGCCCTGACCCCCCTAGTGATAGGACAATTGACCAATCAAATTTAAAAAAACTCAAAAATCTTTGACCTGAAAATAAGCTATAGTGTATTTTGATCTGCTGAATAAGTTTATGTAATTAACTGTTTTCGATTTGCTTAGTAAAATTTAGACTTTACTATGTAGCAACTATCTGCGATTAACTAAAAATCGATTTTCTTCAATATGATTGGCTATTTATACTATATATATATATATATATAGGACATGATCTTTGGGGACCCCACCCCCTAAAAAACTACGTGATTTTCTGCACTTCCCTAACTTAAAAACTACTTTTATATAATAAAAAAAATTGTTGAGAATATTTATCCTTCCTATTTCGCTCAATCTAATAATTATTAATTTTCTATTGCTATCCTTTCCAAGTAACGACTAGAGATTATTAAATACAATATTAAAACTGGGCAGTAATAACAAATTCAAATGTACATAAGTATGAACATATAAAGTTCTTTATTAATATTTTATTTATTTTTTTTACGTGGAAGAACTAATTAATGACAGTCAGACTCAACGTACAGAGCAGACTTTAGCTTCTTGCACAACTGTGAGAACCGAGTATACGGCGAGCGCCTCTACAGAAGAAAACTATAGTACTTCAGATACCATATCTTCATCTCCTTCTAAAGTACAACTCTTCTTTAATACTTCTCTATCACTAACTGCTACCAGTTCTAACAACTACCCAATACCAGAAATCTACGATAAATCTTTACTTGAAAAAGACTTCAGTGATGAAGAAATTGAACTACCCACAAACTCTTTGAGTGAAAGAAACTACATTAATCCCAATCTTAACCTTCTTGAAATATATGACCCAAAAGCATGTTATAACAAATTCCTTTATTACCATAGACTACAAACACTCCCTTCTCCACAAACTGTGGGTTCTTTCTTGCATTACATACAAGAATATTATCCTATGTTCTATTCAAATCAATATATAAAAATTTCTATCAAACCACATTCCAGATTTGACTATATTTTCACAGAAGCACACATATACCTTCCATATGAAAATTTTATACCAGATCATATAATATTTCCACCTTTTGAAGATCTACTATATTACTCTGATATAGAGCTTAAATCATCCAATAACAAATTTCAAACACCAATCTTCACAGATAGTCTCTTTTTCTCAACACCCAACCTACAACATTATACAACATTAAATCCCAATACTAATACAAATTCTATATCTGATATTCAAACTAATATGAACAATCCTAATATACCTCCTATACCAAATCAAACTATAATACTTGAACCTGAATATACCTCAATTCCTATAAAAATAGCCTCACTTAATACAAATGGTCTTCTACAACCAACAAAAAACTCCTAATTGAAGAAACCTTAAACCAAAACCTATATGATATCTTTGGTCTTTTAGAAACTCACTTAACCCAAAAAGATGGCAAATTTTTAAACAACAAAATCAAAAACTATACTAGCTTCTGGAGCTCCTTTTCCAATCCACATCAAGCTGGTTTAGGGATTTTTATCCATAACAAAATCTCCAAATATGTTGCTCATATACACAATTTTAATGGCCATATAATAGGTCTTGACCTTCATTTTAAAAATACTCCTATTAGGCTACTTCAAATCTATATTCCTACTACTGAGAAAAAACAACTCTGAAAAGAAATACAAGAACAAATTATCACAATGTGCCAAAATACTAAATATCGATATATAATTATTGTAGACTTTAATAGTGTTCCTAATCCTCGTATTGACCGTTCACCATCTAAGAAAACATCAATCCCAGAAACCCAACTTATTAAATATCTTATTAGTCACCAATATAAAGATATCTATCGTTTTTTCTTCCCTAACTCCCAAAATTTTACATTTCAATGTTCAAATATTCAGAGTAGAATAGATCAAATCTGGACTAATCTGAGTATTACAAATATAGATTATACAGATATCCTCTCAAACAACCTTTTTGAATCAGATCACAATACTATCACACTAGAATTATTTGTTATAATTAACAAACCAAAACCACGCAAACAACACAAAAGGAAAAAGTTTCTTTGGAAAAATAGCTCCAAAAAAGATCTAGAAAATTATGCAAACCAAACCATACTCAATTTGCAAAACCTATATATACAAATAGACCAAATCGTTAACCAAAACCAACTTAACAATTTCTGGAATAAACTTCAAAAAACCCTTATTAAAGCTGCCACCAAACATATTCCCTTTCACAAAATTAATACTATTAAGGAAATCAAAGAAACCTCAACATCAAAACAAACTCCTCTTTTCTATAGATTTAAAGAAATACAATATCTCAAAAATCACTTTTCCTCTTCTAACTTTCTTTCACTCTGTAAAAAATATATTTCACAATACTCTACCTGTCTATTTCAATTATCAACACCTACTTTATTACAAATTAAAGAAGAATTCCAACAAATTAAAACTGCCCTTAATATTTAACAACAACAAACTATCTACAAAGAGATTCAACAAAAAATTGAAATCCATAACAAATCCTTTTTAGAAACTCCAAAACTTTTCTACAAAAAAATCCTTGAAAAATACAATAACATACATATCGATAGACTATCTCTTGAAAACTCACCTCTTACAGAACATAATGAGATTCTTAATGCAATTCATAACCACTTTACTGAATACTTTAAAGAAAAACCTTTCCAACCAATTTTACCCTCCTCTGAATTTTACTATTTCTATGAACCACATCCTGAATATGAAAAATACTACAATAACTTATTTCAGGAAATCACAAACCAAGAATGGCAAGATATCTTAACAAATCTTCCAAACCAAAAAGCAGCAGGGCCCTCTGAAATCTGCTATGAACATATTAAATATGCCAGTCACAAAGCACAAACACTCTTTAAAAAATTCTTTAACAAATGCTTTCAACTTCAAAAAGTTCCTACAGACTGGAAATCTTCTAATATTTTTCTTATTCCAAAAAAATCTAACTGGGACTTTACTCTCAATCAAGTTCGCCCAATTTCTATCATTGAACCTTTTAAAAAAACCTTTACTAAAATCTTTACTAAACGTCTAAATCAAATTATTTCTAATAATCATCTTTTATCTAACCTAAATTTCGCTGCCTCTAAAAACTCCTCAACTCATATTCCTATACAAATTCTCCATAATACTATTGAACATTATAAAATACACAACAAAGAAGCCTGGATTCTTTTTCAAGATATGTCAAAAGCTTTTGACAAAATCAACATCTCACGACTACAAGATACTTGCAAAAGAATTGGTATTCCTAATTCAGGCATCAATCTGATTACTGAACTACACTCATCAAGACAAGCAAGAATCATTACCGCTCATGGTCTTACTTCCCCTATTAACATCCAATCTGGAATAGAACAAGGAGAAACCTATTCTCCTTTACTTTGGAAAATTTACTACGACCCAATCCTTACCTTTATCCATCAAAAATACCAAAACTATTTACTCAAAATTGACTCACAATCCCCTCTTGATATAATTACTAATACTACTACTAGTAGTATTTCAATTCCACCATTAGCCTATATGGATGATACAACATGGCTTTGCGAAAGCCCTACTACTATGCAAAATATTCTTAATGATACATCTGAACTCTACAAAATTAATAATATAGAAGTTAACCCTTCAAAATCTGATCTACTTCATATCCGACCTAAATCCTACAGATCTCAAACAACTCCTCTTTTATTTAATAACCAACCTATCCTACCCAGAAAACCTAATGATGTCATTAGATATTTAGGTATCTATCTTGATGGAAATGGTTCAACCAAACCAACATTTGATACTATTATTAACAAAATTTAAAACTTTATTTGTCTAATAAAACACAAAAAACTTACACCTTTACAAATCTCATCTCTTTTTAACCTCATACTCCAACCCTCTATTGAATACCTTTTACAAATATGCATTATTCACAATAATCTTCAAACCAAACTATCCCGCCTTTTTACTATTCAAACCAAAAAAATGCTTTCCATCGCCAAAAACACTAACAATATAGTTCTTACTAATCCTATAACATTTAATCTACCAACCCTTAGCAATTTGATTCAAAAAACAAGTGCTGCTAATATTGAACGTATCTTTAACTCTAGTCCAATCCTTAAAAATATTGGTCTTACACGTATTAAATCATGGCTAGCCAAAGTATGGTCTCCCAATCTCACCCAAAACTTACTTATCTCCCATATTCATAAAACTAAAAACTTTACACTTATCTTCCAACTGTCACAATTAGCCAAAAACAATATTATATTATCAAATCTTTCACTTAATTCTCACCTTCCAGATTTCTTATCTAACCTACATCTAATCTATGATATACTCCCTTCAAAACCACAAACTTCCATAATCAATAGTCTGAGAAATAATCGGTTATTATTTATTGAACAAATTTCTACTGCAAACAATAAATATATTCTTCCATGGAATAATATTTACTTACGTACTAACAAAGCCACTAAGGGCCGGCAACCTTTATGGTTTTCTAATATTCTTAATTTTATACAAGAGAAAACAATCATAACTACTTGGCCTCATCTCCACTTACCCTCAATTAACTCCTTTATTAATACAACATATCTTCTCTCCCCTTTATTATCTTCTAATCCCTTTTCCCTTACGCAAATACACTATAACTCTAACAATATTATTTTCCTATCACATCAAACCTCTCTATCAAAAACTGCAATATATAATATAAAACCTTCAGACTCAGGCTTTACACAACTACTACCCAATACCTTTCCTTCTTCAAATACCTTCTCATCATTTAATCTGCCCTATAACCAAATTAGCATATCTAATAATCCAATATATATTCAAATTGATTACAAAGAAATTCTTGCTCTAATCCATATATTCAACCTTACCAATACCACAACTTCCTCTCAATCTATACCACAAATTTATATCCCTACACAAGAAATACAACTTATATATAATATAACCAATCATACCACCTATCAACATCAACTTACTAGCCTCCTACCACTTATTCAAAACCTTAATTCACAGGAACTTCACTTTTACACTAAAGCCTCAATACAAAACACACAATCATCAAACATCAAATCTGGAATTGGCTGGATCTGTGAAAATAACACTTCTATCAAATTTAATGCAGCAACTAATTCATACTCTGATACAACACGAACTGAACTTGAAGCAATTATTTCACTTCTTCTTGCAACTCCTAATAATAACCATTTAAATATCCATTTAACTAACAATACTGCAATCAAAAATTTAAAACAAATACACTTTTCCAAACCTATACAAAACAAAAATTGGGACATTATATCCATTATTAATCAAATTAAATCTATCAAAAACATCTCATTCACTTTACACAAAGTCAAATCAAATCTTAACTCATTCTACAATCAAGCAAACTTACTTGCAAAACGTGGAACTAATAAACCAATACTTAAAATTATTCATAATGTTCTAAATCTACCAATTTATTTTCAATGGCATAGTCATCTTATTCCTTCCAAAATACGAACCTTCATCAAAAATATATATACTATACAAGAACTATATTCCTGGTCTACTCTCAAAATATTTAAAAATATACCTAAAATTAATTGGACACTATGTTTTGACATACTAAATACACTTGAACACAATCATTTTAAATATTCTTTTAGAATTAAAATCTTAACTAACAATCTTCCAACTATGGAAAATCTTCATATTCGGTACCCTTATTTATATCCTACATCAAAATGCTGCCGCTGTTCAGATACTGAAGATACTTTACACTTACTCCTCTGTTCAAACAATAACAATAATATTCAACAATCTGTTATTAATATAATTACAGATACACTAGCTTCTCTCAAAATTACTACTTTATCTCCATTAACAACTCTTAATACTCTTCTTCACTTTACACTTCATACACGTACTCCACAATATAATCTCCTCCTATACTACATTATTGGAATTTACTCTTCTAATGTTTTTGAAAATATTAAATTACTAACTACAAAACAAACTAAATTATTCCTTATTTCCCTATCTAATAATCTTTTAGATTGGTTTCAAAATACTGTTTGGTCTTCATGAAATATCTTTCAACACCAATGGAAACATGCTCGTAATATTACTTCTAAAATGAAAAGAAAGAAATATTTCTTTCCAGATACATCCCATACAACAACTATAGCCACACCAGATATAACACATATAGACTTTTCTCCCTTTATAGAAAAATGGTTTCTACAAGGTTTTTCTCTAACAAACTGTATACAATAATGTCAGGTCATATACCAAGGTTTCTTTCAACCTACTCTAGCTAGTAAATTAATTTGAAATAGTTAATTATAGCATTATTAGAAAATAGAAGGTATAATGTCACATTGAGTGCCTGTTTTACAGTAACACAAATGTAGTTCTGAAATCTTTAAATGTAAATTTATTATTTTTACTTAAATAAAGTTTCAACTCTGGCATTTTAAAATAAAAATAAAAAAAATATTTTTTATTTTTTTCTGTTCATTTTTTATTCCAAATATTTTTAATTATTTGTCTTCAATATATAGGTAAATTGGTAGTTGAAAAATAGAAAGAGCATATATTTATTATATATTTATGAATATATATGTAAGTAGATTAATTAAACAGGTTGGGGAATTGATTTTAAGAATAAAGAAACAATACAATGATGACTATTTTGTAATATATAAAATATCTCTGAAATGTACGTTTCAATAAATTGGTCAGTGATAATAGAAAGCATGTGTTTAATTTGATAGAGTTTCATCTCTTTTTGAATCTTGCTTTGAGAATGCCTTTCTTTGAGCTCATATCTTTTTCGATACAATCTTTTTCAGATAACAAATTTCTTGTTACTGTTCAAAAGTATAAGAAATCTTATTATTTTATTCAGCATGATAGTCAGAAATTCCTGAGCAGTTCGACGAGTTATTTCTGTTTTTCTTGTACTAGGAGGTCCAAGTAATTATAAGAAAGTTTGAAAAGTGGAGCATCATCAGTTCATAACCATAATTAGGGTTCCGCAATTTGATTTGATTTTCAAATATTTGAATCAAATATTTGATCAAATTCAAATTCAAATTTAACTATATTTGATTTGATCAAATTCAAATATGGTCAAATTTGATTTGATTTGACAAATATTTGATTTTATTTGAAAATTACTATTAAAAATTCAAATCAAATTCAAATTAGGGTCAATTTGATTTGATCAAATTCAAATTGATCCAATATTTGATTTGATTTGAATTTGAGGAACTCTAACCACAATAGTGTCTTCCAACTTTTTCAAGTTGGGTTTACTTTGAAAGCTGCTTTGTAGGATCTTACTTAGGACCCATTAATAATTATTCTCTATCTATACCCTGGTACAGAAAAAACCAAGATAATAGTATTATAAATTCTAAGAATCCACCTTATAGACAATTGGTTCATTGATAGTTCATTTAGCCAGCATCATACCAAGTAAAAAATTTATTAAAAATATATACCTGTAACTGATCAAATGTTAACTCTAACTCTATGTGATATTAGCTAAATGAAATTTCATTAAAATGACTCTTGGTAAAGTTAGCAGCATTAGTTATGCAAATTTAATGCAACTAAATGATTTGCACTATACTATTAATACACTAAACAAGGTAGGTCAGCTGTTAAAAATTAATAAAAATCCCTGCTTCTTTTAGATAAAATTTAAATTTGAATTATTAAATATTATATAAAAAAAATTCTATTAACTTATAATTACTATCTTGAACTAAAAATTTAATTATTTGAAATCGAAATTTTTTCTGAATTGGTCAGATAAAAGTTCTATCTCTACTCTTTATAGAAATTTTAAAAAAACTAACCATTAACTTGGCAGAGTTTAGTCTTGTAAATAAAGTTTTCTATCAGTTTTTTTAAAAAAAAATAGTCTGTAAAAGCTTGTCTTAAAAATAATATATTAATTTTATTGGCCAGCCACAAGTACAAGAAAATTGAACCATTCTGTGATTGTTAAGTATAAATATAGTCAACTAATTATGAAGCCTTTTGAAGCCTTTTATACTACAATTGCAGCGTTGTCAATTGAAAAACATTAGATAATTAGAGATTTTTAATTTGGAAAATCTAATACTTTTTCTTTTATTTTTAATTAATTTTTGCAATTGTATCTCCAAGATTTTAAAATTAAATTAAAAATATCAACTATCTTCAAATAGTATCTATAAGAAAAAAAACAATATTGATCTATTTCATATCACATCAAAAATTTACAATTATTGTTACATTGTTATACACACCTGTATTCTTTATTTCTGTGTATTAGTTATTTTCTATTTTTATATAATATTAATCTTATATAGTCACTATTTATATATAGCCTTTATTGTGTACTCAATTATAATGAATAGAGCAATTGTATGAATAAAAATAATAGTTAAAGTGTGGTAATGTAACATTCCAGACATTTATATAGAGGCATAGTGACGAATTCATAGAGCACAAAATAAGAAAGAAGTACAGAGGATAAAGTATTTAGAGAAATAATAGGAACTGAGAAGAAGCTCCATATGTTTAAATGTTTGTGGCAAACATTTAAATAACAAAAGATAATTGTGTAAGCAGTATTATAAATAATTTATATTAACTTCAAATATATTTAAAGACTTGCACTTTATCTCAACAAAGTTTTCTCAGATTTAATCTGTCTTTAAAATATAAAAATAAATAAATAAGTTCATATTAATTCAAACTGTAAACAAATTATAAGTCAAATTCTTACAATTATCTAATTATTGTATCAACTTAACAATCAAATTTTATTTTTGCATAATACTAAGCTTATTACTGTAATTTGTTCTAACTATTTACTATTTACTCTTACTTATAATTATTCTATCTCTTAGAGATACTATTTGCACTCTTTAAAAATCTCAAATCACAAACTTAATTACTAATCTAAAATGAGTAAATATATTGCTCAAATGTCTAGTAAAAGAATTCTAATAAACAATTTAAAAGGCACAAGCATTATTCAAGAAATTGATCCAGAACTAGAAGTCTTGCCTTTACATGAACAGTTTCAAGAAGTTTCTGAGAATAACATTCCTCAATAGCTGGATACTATTATTATAAGCCACAAACTGAACCTGAACATAAAGAGAGGATTCCTTTATTACCTGGATATTTAGTTTTTTTAAAATAGGTGATAAAATTTGAAAACTTAGTATTATAAATGAAAACTATTGCCTTAAATTTTAGTGGTATAATTATAAAATTGATTCAAATTTTTAACAACCATCAGAACCATTAGGCTTTGACTACTGCTGTTTTAAAAAGCTAATAACAGAAATGCTTGATCCAAAGAAAAAACATTTTTTACCTTATCTGCTTGAATTTTTGCAATCAAACAATATTAACCTTTTACAAAGAACAGTTTCAGAACATTATTCCGATCTATTTTCAAATGCACAACAGTAAGTAATACAATGAAAGCTCAAGCTCTATTGCTTTATAGCTTAAAAAAAACAGCAAATCAAATAAGTGATGAAATAGAAAAAAATAAAACTTCAGTAAAATATAATGTATTATTAGAAAAAGATAGCAAACCTTTATCTCCAGATACTACTCAAGTACTAATAGTAAAATATAAAAAAAGTGATGCAAAAATTTAGAGTCTTAATCGAAAAATAACTAAACTTAAAAAGCAAACAGAACAACTAAAAAAAAGAATTAGAAAAAACAAATATTGATTGCAATGAAACAGATTTGTTAGAATCAAAAATCACAAATGCAATCAAATTTGCACAACTTGGTTTGATTATACTAATTTCTACAAAGCAATATCTTTTGTTAGTACTTACACAACCATGTCATAGTTGCAAAAATAACAGTCTTAAAAATAAAATTTTGAATATAACAATAGTAGGATTTTAGATTAGAAGCACAATAAAATATCAACAATGTAATACCATTTTTGAACATACAAATAAAGAACAAGATATTAGTTTAAAAAAAGCTAGTGCAGTTTCAGGACTTGCAGAAGGAATATCTCATAATGCAGTTCAAAATTCATTAGCAATAATAGGAATTACAAATCAAATAAGCAATAAAACATACTATCATTGCCAAAAAGTATCTTTAATTATCTTGTAACTGTTGCTAATTTCATACAGAAGAAGCCCTAAAAAATATATTGAATATTCTCTATCACAAGACAAAAAAGTTTTAGCTGTAGATTTGATTGCTCATAGTCTCATGTACAAAATGCAAACCAGGCTAGTAGAGAATTTATATATCAAGAAATACTACCTAGTATGTTATTTACTTCAAAATATTGAAATTTATAATTAATTTCAATTGGTTTGTTATTAGGTTATTTTCATAAGCCAATTGCACATTTCACACAGTTGAAAAAACAAGATTTGTAAAAAAAAAAAAAAAAAATCAGAACTAATAAAGCAATTTATAAAAGAAATTTTGATAAACTCTCAAAACAAATGGAACATGCTATTCTTATTGAAGTATTAAACAAAATTACACTATTATTAAAAGATACTGAATTACACTTAGAATATATGCATTCATAGAGATTTAGACTCAAATAAAACTCTTGCAAACATATCTATTGTAACTAAGATTTATGCTAATTTAAAACACTTAACTCGTAATATTAGAAAATCTTACTTAGTAAGTATTATTTTTGAAAAAATATATATATTTAGAAATATTAATTATTAATATCTTTTTAGTAGATGCATTTATTTAGCAGACTTATGAAAAGCAACAACATCTTAATGCACTATTTAAAATGTAAACACGAAAAATACAAATAGAAGATCTTATTAATTATTTACAAAATAATCATTCAGATTGCTGACCAGATATATGCTGGACAAAAGATGATTCTAAAATTATTTTACAAGAGCCAACTCTTTGTAATTTTTCTAAAAAAAAGAATTAGCAAATTTCAAGAACATCCTGAAACAATTTTCATCTATCTCATAGTCAAGAAATTCATTCAATAGAACATCACAAAATGAAGCATTCAATAGAGTTAAACTTGTATATTTAGATAAAAAAATTGATTATTAGTAGTCATATACTGTACATTATGCAATGGTTGTACTATATTACAATAAAGAATATACTTATCTGCTTTCTAAGCTTTGAGAAATTTATAGTAAAAAGCTTTTAAAACAGAAAACTTGCTAAATATTAGTATAATAGAAAAAGAACATTCTGAAAAACAATAGTTAAATATTAATAAAATATAGCAATGTAATTTGGCATAAGCTGAAAAATATGCTAATAAACACAAAGAGCTAGAGGGCTTCAAGTTTGATAAATTATTAGTATTATTAAATTGTAAATTTAAAAATTCAAAACTTATTTATTATATAATTATATAATATAGAAATTAGTTTACTACAAAACAATAGCAGAAAAGCAACTTTGCACTAATGAGTTTTATTTATCCTTTGCTTATTAATTAAAGATTTTGATATAATTGTATGATGTATTTGTTGTACTGCTTTTCAAAGCATTCCAGGGGTTTGTGCTTACTATATTATATATACCAACGTTTTGGTTAGAAAGAAAGGCTTATAAATTTAGATATAATAATAAAAGATAAAGCAAACTATTCTACTACATTAAATGAATATGTTAAAACAATTGCAAATAAAAATTTTAAATTTTCTAAATTAAGACCAGAACAAATAGATGCTATAAAATATTATATAAAAGAAAAAAAAGGATATACTTGTAATTATTAAAACAGATGGTAGAAAGTCATTTTGTTATATAGTTTCTTCTATTATTTTTGATGGCCTTACAGTTGTTATTTCACTATTAAAATCTTTAATTCAAAGCCAAGTGGTTAATGTAAGCAATTATAATTAAATATTAAAAATAGTATCTAATTAACTTTATTTTTAGAATCAATTTGTTCAATTAGGAATTCATGTAGTGGATTGCTTATATCATCTTAGGTAACAATTGAATATAAACAAAATTTTTGAAGAAATAGCACTTGGATTTACTTGTTTACTTTATGTTACTCCAAAGAAACTCTTTCTTAATAACTTTATTAAAAAGCTATACAACCATTTATATGATAAAAGAAAAATACAATTTGTAATTGATAAAGCTTATTGTATTTTTGAATTTTGGTATTTTAGATAAGAAAAAAAATGGTTTATAAAAAAATATTAAATAAATAAAAATTTTTTAGAGAACAATAGGGAAATTTGGTATGTTAAAAAACCTTTTTTCTAATGCTTGAATTATGGCCTTGACTGCAAATTTATCCCAAAATAATATAGAAGCACTTCAAGATAATTTGAATATTACTCATTTTGAAATTGCAAAAGGTACTGATTTATTATATGAAGATTTATATTTTTCAGTTCTGATTTACAATACTTATATTAATTAAGTTAATTAACTGTTTAATTTTTTTTAATCAATTCAAAAATTCTTGATTATCTTAGATATTGACTAACAAATATATAAGGAAGAAAATTGTGACTCCTTTAGAATAATAATGAATCTTATTTATTGTACCTTATACTTTAGCTAAAATATTGATAATAAACTATTTGGTTAAAAAATATAATCAAATAAAAAATTATTAGCAATAACTTAATGAATAATAATAAAGATAAAATAAATAAATAAATAATAATAAAGATTTTTTTTTTTTTTTTTTATACAACGAGGTCTATCCTCTAATTCTTTATTAATTCAATTTATAGGATTATACATCGTATACATCAAAAGAGAATTTTAGGGAAATAGGGGTAAGAGCTGATTTACTCTCGACCTAAGCTGTGCTAAGATCGCTAGACCTCAGTCTTCGAAAGAATATAAGAAGGATCGCCCACGGGCGATGTATTTGTCTATGTAATTGTTAATGGGTATGTGGGGTATGCTAGTCTCATTATGGAAGTGAAGTTGTCTATCTAGAGGAGGGGGTATTGGAAGAATTGTTACATCATGTCGGTGTTGCCTAGAGGGCAGCCAAATTTCGTGGTAGATCATTTTTGTTATTAGGTGGTGTAAGGCAGGTGCGTATTTGAGTCTGTCTTGACGTCTTATGAATGGTGCCAGGGTGGCAGTTGTGATGAATCCAAGAGGTAGGTTCCTATTCACGTGGAGGTTTTTGAAGGCGGCAATGAAGTCTGTTGGTTGGTATAGATTTAGTTCAAGTTCGGTGGCCAAGGTTTTGATAATATCTTTAAGGAGTGAGGTTAGAGTGGAAGAGTTAGAAAGGCAAGAAATTAGATGTGCGATTGTTTCTGGGGCAGAGCGGCATCGTGGGCATCTGAAGTCTTGATGTTTTGTTGGGTTTCGATAGTGAAGTGTTTCGAATGTAGGGAGTTCATTAGCTAGCAATTTAACTTTAAAATTCTTTAGTTGGGAGAAAGTTGGATTAGTAGATAGTGATAGTGGTTTTTCTTCGAAGGATAGGTATGATAGGGTAGCTCGAATTTGAATGTCTGGGTAGTTGTGAACCCAGTATCTAATTCTGTTTTGGTTTATCCATTGTGCGTGATTAGTAAGACTCGTGGTGTCTTTTAAAATTATTTTAAGGTTGTAGGTACATGGTATGTTGTAGAGGGTAGGAATGTATTTATTGTGAAGATAATGTTGAGGAGTAATGTCCAATTTTAAGAAGTTGTCTATTTTCTGAGGACGGGATAAATCTCGGTCAAATTGGAATTCTAGTTTTAAATTCGAGACAATTGCTCTAATGGTGATTAGCGTTAGAGCATATTGGTTTTTTTCTAGGAATAGAAGCCGGTAGGGTGGATTGTTATATGCCTGTTCTATTAGGGTTATGAATTTACGGTTGTTGGAGGAAACTGAGATGTTAGTTCCGGGGAAGAAACTTGTAGATATAAAGGCAAATAGGGTAAGTGCTGCGTTTTCAGTACTGGGCCAGTGTTTGTTTGTGCAGCCCCAGGTGGTCAGTGAATCTCGGAATGAGCATATTGCGAGTGGTTGATTGGTATCCTTATCGTGCGTTGTAGTAAAGATGTAGATTTCTGTTCGTTGGGATTTGTTGTTAAGTTTAGTTAGTTTTTCCCATGTTTCCATTGGGAAGTCTGAAAAGGCAGTAAGTGGGCGTGTGCGTTTCGTTATGTTGTGGTTGATGTGTTTGTGGGTGTCGTTAGGATTTCGGGACTGGTTCTGTGTGGGTTTGGTGGTAAGTGCTGATTTTATGTCGTTGAGGTCAGTGTGAATGATTTTACAAGAAGATACTCGTATTGTGTACACTAAGTTTTGGTTACGCGTAAAGTAACAGTTTTTCGTTTTGAGGGTTGGGTCTTTTAATTCGCAACCTGGGCAGGGGGTTGCCCTATTGTTATTGCTTTTTGTGTAGTGACGAATATGGGCGGATTGATTTGTAGTACGGCTAATTTTCCCAATCGTTAGGTCAGAAGTAATTACCCATGGGGTTTTTCCCGGTCCCCATTTTGTTAAGGTAAAGGGGTTCGGGTTTATGTATTGTGTTGTGGGATTAGAGTTGTTAGAGATGAGATCTTGGATTTCGGTGAACCACTGAGGGGTTCTTCCTGGTGGTATTTTTCCAATGTTGTGATGGAAATTCTGCCAGTTAAGGAGTTCTGTGTTGTTAAAGTTTAGAAATTGTTCAATATATCTGATGTCATGATGGTTTAACTTTTCTTTTAAATGGTGGGATTTCGGGTGGTGTATTATTATATCGTTGATTGGTGTGCCATTCCTCGGTAATGGTTTTGGCCAGTCGGTTGTAATGTTGCGGATAAATTGAATATCGGTGGCGTGAATTGCCAGGATTGATTGAGCGGTGTGCGTATAAAGTTGGTTTCTAGGGAAGAGTGGTGTCTCGTGAAAGATGTGTGAGTGTGTTTTAGTCGAGTCCTGTAGGTCCTGTAGTCTGATTTTGAGGAAAGAGTTCTCAAATTGGGGGTGATTAATATTTTTTAGGAGGTTCTTCGCTAGTATGGTTGGTTGATGCATAGAAATGTTTTTTAGGCCGTAGATGTTCGGGTGGAAGAGGAAGGAGTTGGGTACTCCTCTTGATAGCTTTGCTTTGGATTTGACCAGGTTGGTGCTGCAGTTGGTCAGGATGGTTAATTGGTTAGGGGTAAGAAAGGAACTGTGCAATCTATATTCGAGTCTTGGGGTCAGTACGTTGTTGATTAGGTAGATGGCTTGTTTTTCTGTGATGATTGCTCTTTTCATCATTTCGATACATTGTTTGAATTCTGCCATGATGATTTTTTGAGATGAAGAAGGGTTGGGATTGAGTGAAAACCATGCGCCGAGATATTTGAACGGTTTTGAGTTAGGGATTGCTGAGATAGGTTGGTTGTCAAATATTATTGTTTTATCGTTTGATTTGGAATTCGTCGTTAGGATCGATTTCGAGGGGTTGACGGTTATGTTTGTTAGCTTGTAAAAGGAGTTAGCAGTGGTGAGGATATTTTCTAGAGCTGTTTTGTCTGGGGCGATCCAGATGGAGTCGTCCATGTAGGCCATTATGGATGTGTATATTTCTTTAGATTGGGTAGTTGTGGTGAGGGTTCGTTTGAATCCGGTATGTTCGGTAGAGATGCGGGTTATGAGTGGGTCATAGTAAATGATCCAGAGGATTGGAGAGATCGTTTCCCCTTGGTCTATTCCGTCCTCTACGGCGTAGGGGTTAGTATGACCAAGGCTAGTTAGTACTTGGTTGGAGCGGTTAGAAAGTGTAAAGGTTAATAAATTTATAAAGGGTGTGGGTAGTTTGATCCTTTCCATGGCTTTCCTAAGGGTAGGAATATGGATTGAGTCAAAGGCTTTTGACATGTCCTGTAATAAGAGCCAAAGTTCTTGTTTTTGAGTAGTGGCAATTTCGATAATTGAAGAGAGTTGAGTGATTGGTTGGATGGTACACTGGAAGGGTAGAGCTGCATAGTTCAGTGGCGAGAGAACCTGGTATCGCGAAAGTGTGTCGGAAAGTTTGTTGGTGAGGAGTTTTGTGAATATCTTTCTTGAGTGATCGATTAGGGTTATGGGTCGAGTGGTTTTAAGATCAAAATTGTAGTGTGCTTTCTTTGGTATGGCCCAAATGTTAGACATTAGCCAAGCTTGTGGGACTTCCTCTAACCGTATACATGCGTTGAAGATTTTTAGTAGTTGTTCTAAAGCGGAAGGTGAAAGATGCTTGAGCAATTCATTTGATATGCCATTTGGTCCAGTGGCTTTATGTTCTGGCGCTTTTGTGATGACGTCATTGAGTTCCTCTATTGTGAGCGGTAGTAATAGGTTTTCATATATCATCGGGCGGATTTCTTTTTTCGGTGCGTAATGGGGTTTCCATTCTTCCCAGTATTCTTCGTTCATCGGGTTATGTTTTGTCCAGTTTTTGAAATGTGTTCGTGTAGCGTCTTTTATTTCTGATGGGTCCGTAATTACAGAGTCCGGAGTGACGATTTTGTCAAAACTAATGTGATCTTTCCCTTTTTTTAGAATACTGTTTATCATTCTACTAGTATTATCTTTAAAGTCGTTATAGCGACGGTTGGTGTAGAATTTGATTTTTTCTGATTGTTGTAGGTATACTTCGGCATTTCTACTTTTCCATATAGTCGATTTAATTTCTTTGATGTGTTTGAGAGTTGCTGCGTAGTAGGTGTCTTGGGAGTTGAGGGGTAAGGCGGATAAAGCTAGGGGAGTTAGGGAGAAAGGAGAAAGTTGTGCTAATTGTAAGGCCTTAGTCAGGTGTTTGTTAATAGTCGAGAGTGGGTGTAGTGCATCTGGAGGGGGATTAGGTTTAGCAAAGATTGTAATGGAGTGAATGCATTTGTTTATGTGTTTTAATGCGTTATGTAGTTTTGTAGCCTTTAGGGAGAGAGAGTGAAAGGTTTTTGTAGTAATAATGGTCTTGGGGATGTGACGATTTGCCGCTTGTTGAATTGCATTTGACCACAAATTCCAGCTTTTGTTTAGTTGGTCAGGATTGGTTATGTTGGGTATGAAATTGGCATTTCTTAGTAGAGTAGATGTCTTGTTACGGAAATTTTCCCAGTCTTCGGTCGTTGCCTTTTTATAGCAGAAGGTTTTCCGCTTCTTCTTTTTGTTTCGAGGTACTGTTGGGGTGAAGTTTGTGTACCAGGTTGTGGTCAGTATTTTATGGTCGCTATCGGATATGCCTGTTGGGTCAGTCAATTGTGGAGGGTCGAAGTCTAGAAGGATTCGGGATGAGGTCCAGATATCGTCGATTTGGGAGTTAAGGCCCCGACCTTGCCAGGTTGGTTCTAAAATTTTGTGAAAGTTTAATAGACTAGTGAGGTTGTTTGAAAACAGATCAGAGAAGAGCGGTAGTTTATTCTTTTTGTGGGTATCAGGGTTGGCGTTGAAGTCTCCCAAAAGGAGAATATGCCAATTTCTCTTTTTAGCTTCCACGGTCCAGAGTGATACTTGTTTTTGTGTACGAGTGGACAGTTCGTTGTTATTGGAAGGTAGGTATATTGATATGACCCGAGTTTTATTGCCAGGGAAGAAGAAGTCAATGTATATAGCTGTACCCGGGAGGGTATTTATGTCGTGTATATAAGGCTGTATAGTATTATGGACGAGTATTGCCGTGCCCAAACTGGTTTCTCTACTTTGTGTTGAAGTGGGATGGTAGTTGGAGGTAAAGATTTTGTAGTGTGGGTTGGTAGTAGCGTTGGGGTTGTCTTTTAATTTGGTTTCCGTAAGGCTAACAATATGTAGTTTTTCTTGTAAGCAGAAGTCTATCCAGAGATGGAATTTAGTAAGATTATTAATTCCTCTAATGTTATGGGTGGCTATGTTTATTTTTTCTTTGAAGTTGTGCAAGTCGTTTTGGTTTGGTGTTGGTATTTGTAAATGGGTAGGAGTGTTCTGAGATTGTGATGTTAGTTGATCACTCATTGATAAGGGTAGAGTTGTTTTCGTTTGACTCTGATGGAGTCATGTCGATGTCTTCTGTCGGTGGGGGGTGCTTTCCAAAGAGGTTCCAACTTGGAGGAGTTAAAGTGGTGACGTTGAATAGTATGTCAGGGAGGAAGTCAAAAGTGAAGAACTCTCTCAGAAGTTCAATTGCCTTTGGGACATCGGGTTGTTTAGTAATAGGAAAGGTTATGGAAGGGGAGGTGACCCTTTCTTTTATGTGTTTGTTAATTTGTTCGTTGTTGAATGGTAGTTTGGGAAGGTTATCTGAGGAGACTTCCGGGGGAGGTATTTCGATCCATTCACTGGGGATCGATTGGAAGAAGTAATGTTGTCTCAAGGCTCGGGCAGCAATTGTCAGCTCTTTCGGCGTTTTAATAGGTAGCGTCAAGTTTACTTTTGTCACCTGGGTTGGGTCAAGTGGGAGGTCCAGTTTTTCAGAGTAATTAAAAGAGACGTAAGCTTTTGGAAGAGGGTCTGGTCTCGCATAGAATTTAGGAAGTATTTGGAAGAAGTTTAGTAGAGTTTCCATATTAGTGATAGGATAGGAGAAATCCTTTAGGCCGAGTTGTTCCGGGTTCGCCGGTAGTCTTTTTTTGCTAATTAAGTAGTCATTAGGTAGGGTGTGGAAAGTGTATACCGCCCTTAGGCGTCTAACATTTTCTCGAAAGTGGTCACCACTTGTAGGATAGAAAGGAAATAGCCTTTGTATTTGAGGGGTGAGGTCTTGGGGGGTTAGTGGTAATGGAGGTTTTTTCGGCGGTAGGGCGAAGTATGTAGAGGGTATACGACTAAAAATGTAGTACTCCTGAAGACTCCGTTTGTGTTGTCCTAACTTTTTTAGTTTATCTTGTGTAGTTATTGGAAAGATGCTTTTGGTTGCTTCATTCAGGTCGGCTGGGTGTGCTGGTAGGGAAGTCCTGTTATCAGCGATGTATGTTTCGGGGAGGAGGTCGAAGGTGAAGGCTTGGTGTATGGTAATAGCGACAGCTCGAATTTGTCTACTGTCTTCTAGTGGAATTGAGAAAGGTAGAGCATCTTTAAGTTGTTTGTCCATCCCGTCAGGTGTGTCTGGCAATTTTTGTAGCAAATTCGTTTTGATGTTGGCTATTAATTTTCGTAGGGCATCGAATTCTAGACAGATTTTGTTTTTTGCGAAGCCCTCTATTTATAGTGTGTAACGGGCAATTTCATATGGGTCTAAGTTGGTGAATTCCTCGTTTGTCCAGAAGTCAATTGCTAGTTTCTTTCTGAGTAGATCAAAGATTTGGTCTCGGTTGATTTTGTTAATAACGTAAGCTTCTTTTTGTTTTCTAAATTTTTCTGTAGCATCATTCAGCAGGGTGATGAATTGCCGTTGATGTGGGGGACGGGTGTCGTGTCGCCTGGTAAAGGTCCGGAAAAAGGCCCGGTCTTTGTGGAATAGTTTAGCTTCTATGGCAGGAGGGATAGTTTCTAAGGTTGGTTTGGTTTGTAGTTTATGTTTAATAAGTTGTTCAAGGAGTGGGGGCGTTGCAAAGGCCTCGATGATCTTGTCTTTGGTCCAAAGGTTTTGATCGAAGAGATCTGTCTTCATGTCGGATAAAGTAAGCCGGATCGATTCGGTCCAAGTTTTGATAGTTCTAATGAGATCAGGGTGTTGGATGCGTCGGGTGGTGGTAGAGGTGCCCGGTCCTATGAGTACTTGACTATAGGTTTTTGGGATATCTTCAGATTCTGTAATGGTTCCGGTTGATGAGGTGTCCTTTCCGAGGTCGGGGTCCTGATCTAAGTCGATTTCCATAGTATTGGAGGTGCCGGATTCAACCTGCGTGGGAGTATTTTGTTGGGATACAATTTGGGATGGTGGGATCAGGTCCTGGGTCGGGGGCTTGACTAGAATGGGTTGTTTTGAGGTGTCGGAATCATTCTGCGTGGGAATATTTTGTTGGAGTACAAATTGGGGTGGTGGGATCGGGTTCTGGGTTGGGGGTTTGACTAAAGTGGGTTGTTTTGATGAGTGATCGTCATGTGACGTCATTTCTGGGATTGATGGGGGTAAACTGGGATTGCCACTTTCTGGGTGAATTTTTTCGAGTGATGGGTCTGAGAGTAAAGTCGCGTAAAGGTTATTGGAAGTTTCTATCGAGTGGGTGGTATGACGGTTACAATTTTTTTTGTTAGGTTGTTCGTTGGAGTATTGGTCGTCTTCTATATCGGTTTCCATTGGTATCTGGTTTTCTCTTGTGTCGTTGTTGACGGGTTCATGTAGTGGTGTTGTTGCCGACATAGTCGGCAACAGGTTTTTGAAGGAAGTTGGTATTGCGAAGGCTGCGGAGTTATTCCTTTTCCTTAATATAGTTAGAGTTTGTGTTGTGTGAGGTGGGCAAGGCCCAAATATCACTGTAACAGTTAGGCTTGTAGTACGAGTTTTGTGTTTTATCTCTACTGTTTGTTTATTTCCGATTTTTGATGATGTACAGGAGAGAGTTTAATAATTAATAATAATAAAGATAGAATAATAATAAAGTAAAATAAATAAATAAAAATACTTTTTGCCTATATAAGTACTTGATTTTACTTTCTTGATTAACTTTATTTCTAAAAAAATTATAAATCATAAAATATAAAGTTAATAAATACTGTCTTTTATCTTTTGTACAGTATTGTTCATTAAAAATTTTTGGGATCTCTTAATTGCAACAACAGTACTGATATTTACAGAACTGGTACTAATAATTATACAGAATACAAGTTTAAAATCTTTAGATTTAATAAAACAATATTAGGCAAAGAAATTTTCTAATCTAACATATCATTAATAGTTGGTCAATTTGCTTTTGTCAATAATGAATTACATATAAAATAAAAACCTTATACAGCTTAATTAATATAATTAGAAAAAATATATTTGTTAAGTATATAATATGATCATACATTAACCTACCTTTTTTTCATCATCTTATAGAACAAAATACTCTCTTGAATTTCCAAATACTAAATAATTTTTCTACTGTTCACAACCTTTTCATATCACCTGCTTTTGGTATTTTTACTGGCTAAATTTAAAACCCAAGTACTATTGAAGGCAATACTGCTACTTTTCAACTTAAGAGAGATGCATATAATAGTTTAATAACATTAAAAGTTTAAATGTCAATATTGTATTGATCTTTTAGGTAGGTATCTAAATGTATTTGAGGCTACTTGATGCCAACTATATTCTCAGTAGCAGTAGAATTGGTAAAGCTTAAAAAATTGGTATGCATCCTTTGCAATATCATTGAGTGAAGTAATCCTAATTAGAGTACTTTAAAAACAAGTGATAATAAGCAAGCTTCTAAAGATAAAAAATGCAGAAATGATGATCTAGAGAAATTAGCAAAAAAATTTGATAAGTTTTCTAAAAATTTAACCCAAATAAAAAAAAATAAAGCCAATAAAGAAACTCAACAAGAACTAGATAGAGCAAAAAGAGTGAGAATAGTGATGAATGATATAAAAGATAAAAAGAATACCATATTTTTCCGAAAATAAGCTACCTCCGAAAAAAGCTACCCTCTTATTTTAGATCCAAAATTTATAAAATTTTATTTTCCAAAAATAAGCTACCCCTTTTTTTCAATACTTATCACTATAGTAAAAATTTAAATTTCGAAAATAAGCTACCCGGGTAATTGATTTAATCAGATAAGGTACCGGTATTTCTCCATTTGTATTTTTTTTTATTTCTGTATTTATTATATACCGGTACTACATGGATAGGACAGTGGTGGTTTTTCTTTGTTAATCTTTCATTAAATAATATAGTTCCAATAGTCCCAGATGCAATAATGTCCTAGTATTAAATACTGGTATAACGTTATGCTTAATAGCTATCTGTTTGCTATACTAAATTTAGTACAAGATACTAAATTTAGTACAAAATACTAAATTTAGTACAAAATACTAAATTTAGTACAAAATACTAAATTTAGTACAAAATACTAAATTTAGTACAAAATACTAAATTTAGTACAGTTATAAAATTTAAATTTTGAAAAATTTTTCTTATTAACTTTAAATTAAATTTATATAATATATAAATATATATTTATACTTTATTTTGGTATATTTAAAAGTTAGCTAATTCAACAAAAGCTTTATTTTGCAAGTTTAAAAAATTTTATATATTGATAATTTTATTAAACATAATATGCCATTTTTATACACTTTAATTAAATACAATAGCTCAAATTTTTACATATTAATAAGTAATCAAAAAAATATATATAATAACTAAGTATATATAAAACATCTTTTTAAAAAAATATATTATAATTTTTTGATTTAATATTTTTTTAAAAAATTCAAATTTGTTTAATTTTTTAAAAAAAATTAATAAATATCTAAAAAATTTTAGTTTTTGTAAAAGTTAACTAATTAAAATTACTTGCTGCTTTGTGCTATTAAACAAGTAACTTGGTATAACAATTACAAAAAAGTCTGTAAAATTTTATTTAAAGTTATTATATAAAAAAAAAAGTTATAGTACTGAATAAAGTACTAATATGTTCTTGTATAACATTACAATTTTAATAATAAAAGGCCTATAACTTTTGATCCACTAATCCAATTTAAATAATTAACTATCAAAATGATTATCTCATTGAGAGAATCATTTTGATAGTTAAATTATCTAAATTGGATTAGTGGATCAAAAGTTATAGATTTTTAAAGATTTATATAATAATTCAATATAAAATTCAATAATTAAGTTTTAAAAAAAATTAACTAAAATATATTTTATTTATTTTTTATTTATTTTTATTATTTAAACTATAGTATATTTAATCCTAAAACTTAGTTTTAATTAAATAAATTATTAATTATAAAATTTTTAATAGATTATATTAATATACAATATATTAGAAATAATAAAATTATTTGGATATTTTTTTAATATTAAAGTTTTAGTCAAATTTTTTAAAAAAAATATAATAGTAAAATTTTTGATTAAATTTCTTTCAAATATTAATATGTTGTAGAGCTAGCTTTTCTGATTTTAATAGTAGTAAAATCATTAAAATTGGATCAGTAGATAAAAAGTTATAAGAAATTTAAGTTTAGTAATTTTTTTATAAAATTTATTAATAAAATCATATGATTTACTATACAAATATAGAAATAGACTAACTATATTTAGACTTGTATTACCATAAAACAGGCTTATATAAACTATTTTAAAAAATTATTTTTTAAATAAAATAATTTTTTTACAATTAAATTAGAACCAATATAATCTAAAAATTTTATATTTTTACAATTTTATCAAAAATTTTTAGCAAAATTAATTTTTATTACTGTACTAAATTAAGTACGGAAAATTTTCAAAAAAAACAATAGTTTTAAACCTAATTTATAAAAAAATTTTATTAATAAATATTTTTCAAATTGTACACAAATTTTAGTCTAATATCAAAATTTATTTGAGTAAAGTTTGAATAAAATTTATTAAATAGATGGCTCAAAAAATATTTTTTTATATTGTACTAAATTTAGTACAAATGTAAAATGGATAGCCATTTAAGCATGACTCGTTATTTATATCAGATCTGAATTTAAGATCGAGGATGGCTAATAATTTTTAACATACCGGTATGAATCACACAATACGGTATTTATAGTATTATCACTAATATAGATTAAAAATTAATTTTATAGAAACTTGTATTTTTAAATTAAAAAAACAATATTGTACAATACTACAAAGCACCCTAATAAGTTAAAGATTACTTGAATGATATCGGATACTTTTAAATAAATCAATTTACCAGTATCCTCTTAAATAGTATTGGGCATGATTAAATATTAGTGTATTATATAAATTCAAATCGGTCAATAAACTCAATTTTTTATATAAAACTTAATACTGTACGAATAACCGATATTGTTTAACGAATTTGAATGTATTCAATAGCAATTATAAAATCATTAAATTTTTATTTATTATGACTATATTAACGGATTATGAATGACTATATTAACGGATTATAACCATCTGATTACAATATTAAAACCTAAAATTATCCCCATCTATCTCTCGTAAAGAATAAAAAAAAGGGTCTATTAAATGGATACAGAAATATCGAATTAATTTTTAGTTAAAAAAAAATGCAATAAAATAAAAAAAATCTAATCCTTACCTTGTGAAATTTATGAAATTACGACATAACATTCTGGCCAATTATTAAATTGTTTTGAACTCTAATTTTTACAGGATTCCTCATCCTCATCAGATTTCTCATTATCGTCAAACTCTACTTTACTTCCATTCTCATAATCATCGGAATTTTTATTAGAACTTGCTTTATTCTTGTCGTTATAGATAAAATGATCATCACTTCCAGATAGACAATTCGAAATTCCGCATTTTTTGAATGCCCGGACGATAATTTCATTGGAAATATCATTCTAAGCATTCAGGACCCAGTGATATACTGTGCTCAAATTAGCGCGTCTTAAATTTCCACCCTTGGTTAAACTATTACCACTATCTGCTATCCATTTATGCCAATAGCCGCGAAGCTTATCCTTGAAATGTTTGTTAATACAAATGTCAAGAGGCTGGCACATGCTAGTAAGACCCTAGGGATTACAGCTAAATCAGTATTTTCTGAATGAAATGCAGTCTTAGTTTCATCAGTAATGTATGCAGCAAATGAATCTAAAACAAGCATCGTTCTTGAATTACGAAATCCTGGCCATATACTATTCCAATATCTTATCCAATTCTTCATTCCTGATTTATCCATCCACCCCTTTTTGTGAAACCAAACGACCACACCAGCTAGAGGTGAGGGAGTATTAGCAGGCCAAATCTTTTCTTTAAAACTAATAACCGGAGAGAACCTTGTACCATTAGCAAACATTTCAAGACAACTGTAAAACAATTTTTATCATTTCCTGTTGTTCGTACATGAACAGTTTTCGCACCTTTTGGATTTATGGTCAAACTACCAGTAATATCAAACCAAACTGGAGTTTCATCCATGTTTGCAATCATCTTAAGGGGATATTCATTTTTTTGGCGAAGACAGATAACAAATCGGTGAAAGTTGAGCAAATTTTCTTCAAGGTCTGCAGGTAGCTTTTGCGCGATTTTGGTTTTGTGTCATAGAGAAAGGTCATGGCATTTTAAAAAACCAGCAAGCCATCGAGGTGAGAACTTAAAATTGCTAATTACAGCCCTTTATGCTTAGCACATTTACTTAAAATTTCAGCCATTTTTACTCTTAAATTTAGATACGTAACAGCCAAACCATCCTGGCGAACAGATATAACCCACCCATAAAGCTGTGCTTCCTCTTCGGGAAAATATGCATGCCGACCAGAACCACCACTTTGTAATTTCTTTTGAGGATAGGGGTCTTGAGAAAATTTTTGAACCTATCAGCCAACCATCGTTAAGTCCAGGGAATAGTGATTCGCTGTATTTGTATTTGAAGTACGGCAAGCCAAGTCTACGACTTTACGCTTTTCTTCATTAGTGTAGGAATTTCTTTGTTTGTTCATAATAGTTGTACCTTTCTACTAGATTTTTATGTTGGGAAATTAGTGTTTTATAAAAAGCTTCTGATAGTGTTTTCCTTTCGTCAGAAGCAAATACTGGTAATGTTTTTGTATAATGTATCTGCTGACACTTGAGATACATTGCCATTTTTTTCTTATCAAAGTTCAATTAACTCAAGTGCATTCAACTTTTCTTATCAAGGTTCGATCAAATCTCATTTTACTCCTATAGACTACTTTGCGGCCTAATTATAATCAATTTTTTTTTAAAAAAAAAAGGTCATCAAAATCTAATAAAGTCAAGAAAACATGACTTTGCATTAAAAAAGATATTTAAAAAAACGTGCACTCTAAAGAAACAGACCTTTTATTTCTAAACTGGGCTTTGTAGAGGTTTCACAGAGTACATCTCGAGAACATGTCCCTGTTCATATCTAATATGTTGTATATACTGGATGTATGTACATACGTACTGTATTTATATGGTGTACTACAGAAATATCTAAGTAATGTGTGTATAGATAAAAACAAAAAAAGTGTATGGTTAGCAATATTTAAAAATTTACGTAATCCCCTTTTAATGCCGGTAGTTAGGATTAGGGTGAGCCATATTATCAGTTACAAAATATATTTAAGGCGCCTTTTTCATGTAGAGTTGGTATAGGTTATGGTAAAATTTTTTAAAGAATTTTTTTACAAACTATACCGGTACATACCATTTTAATTTCTACTATGCATACTATATTCATTTATATGCATATCCAATATTTGGGGCGCTACGGAGCACAACACGCACTTATCATTACCTTTTTGGATTTTTTAGATTTTAAATCTGAAAATAAGCTACCCCTTTGTTAAATTTAAAATCCCTATAAATTTTTAATTCTGAAAATAAGCCACCTCCTATTTTTTTGTATTCAAAATTAGCCAAAAAAGGTAGCTTATTTTCAAAAAAATACGGTATATATTTGAAATACTGTATTTGAGCTACAGAGAAAATTTAGTTAATTTATTAATATAATTAATTTAAATTCCTGTCAAACTATATTATTATTTATCATATTAATAATTTATAATATGTTTTAAATTAATGAAATTCTGATACATATCATTATAATTCAAGAGTCTAAATTTGATCATATTAATAAATTAGTTATTTCATTATTTTTGCTTTTCAGCATTTTTATAACTTTATATTTTCTTACCTATTTGTTAGATAGTATTATTACTTGTAATTAATTCTATACTACTCACTATTAATTTCAAGAAAAATTAATTAATTTAAACCTTCTTTTTTATCTAATTAAAATAACGTAAAAAGCAAATTTGAACTCTGTTAACAAAGATACAGAAATGTGCAATAATACTACTGATCAAGATAAATCAAATAAAGAAAGAGAGAAGAACTACTTACACACCTAGGTAAAGGATTATCTGGAGGATCAATTTTTTGAAGCAGAAACCACAAGTGCTCAACAAGATGCAGAAATGTACAAAAGTTCAAGCTCTCTATAAAAGAATGTTAAATAAAAAATAAGAAAAAAAATTAGAGTAGCTTAATAAAATTATATATTATCTGTATTGCATAATATAAATAAATTTATTTTAACCCTATTAAAATAGTTAATATGATTAACCTAGATAATAAATTGTAGACTAGTACTAAAAGCTATAAAAAGTATATAAAACTCTGGATGCTCTGTTCTGCTTTGAGATTTAAATTGCATTGTACTGACTGCACTGGTCATATATAAACCTTGAAAAAAAATAATTTCCAATATAACTATAGAATTCTCAAACAAACAACTGTATTACAAGAACACTATTCAACTAAAGCCAATCTTATAGGTACTTCCCAATTTCACTATATACACCTATTAACATATTTGTATTGAAATTATAAATATATATACTATGATTTGAATTTCATAAATCTATAAAAATTACAACTAAATTGTATCTAAGCATAAATATTATTTTTACTATAATAAAAAAAATAAAATAAAATAAATAATTATAATAAATATAAATACTATATATATATAAACTTATACAAACCTATCATTAAATATGTGAAACTTCATTATATTTCAAATTACTGATTATAGGGATCGGTTAAAGTGGAATGAAATTTAGTTAGGGTTAGGGTTACTATTTTGATGCAGTTAGAAAGTTTTTTATTATATAGATATCAAGAATCCAATTTATATAGTATATAGATCATATATTGAGTTAATTCTGCTTTAACCGACCCCTGATTATAGAAAAAAGTGTATATACTAGATGACCAATAATTAGGTTGTATCGGTCCTGAAAAAGATTAGTCCAGAACCGGTCCTGGACTGGGACCGATAAGGACTATGGGACCGTTAAAGGACCGGTCCTTGGACTGGTCCTTATAAACATAACGTGATGTTTGTATCACCTAATCAAACTTCTTAATCAGGTGTAATGTAAATCATATGATGTTTGTTTACATAACTACTAACCATTATATATATATTTATTCTATAATAATAAACTTACTAACTTCTGAAAGAAATTGTAAAAAAACCCAAAAATTACCTATAGAACAAATTTGAAAACTATTTTGAATATAATAAATTTCGATTAAAGACACTATACCATCAGCAAATTTAATAGGGCGAAATATAGCGCAATAATTTACGAAGTGTAATAACAACGCAATATTACGTAATAACTTTCGCAATATAGCGAAATATAAAATTACGAAATATTACATAAGATTATTACGCAATATTATGCAAGAAATTACGCAATATAACGTAGAATAATTCAAAATAATTCGAAATCGATTGAGATAAATTACTATGAACAAAGAGTGCAAAATAATTCGAAATAATTCGAATTATAATAAAATGGATTAATTTAATTAAAAATATTTAAAAATAAAGAGCTAATATTTTAACTGTCAATATTCAAGAATGTAATATATTGAGATAAATTACTATGAACTATGAAAGCAAAATAATTCGGATTAAGTTAAAATAATTTGAATTAATTAAAAATAATGAAAATATAAGGCTAAAATTTTTTAAACGTCAATATTAAAGAATGAAACAGATAGAGATAAATTACTATGAACAAAGAGTGCAAAATAATTCGAAATAATTCGAATTATAATAAAATAGATTAATTTAATTAAAAATATTTAAAAATAAAGAGCTAATATTTTTAAACGTCAATATCAAAAATAAAATAGATAGAGATAAATTACTATGAACTAT
>QKWP01002019.1:40297-91997 GCA_003550325.1 Gigaspora rosea | reverse complement strand
GAAGTTTTGGAATACTTCCGGTATCGAAAGTATAGGTGTTCCTTTTCTTTTACTTATGTTTACTTATAGTAGCTAATAGCTAATGGAGTGAGATAGTTCGTTCCCTAGCCCTTAGAGCGACTTTAATTAGTAATACTAGACTGAAAAACTTTTTCGCTATTGTTTATTTGTTTGTTTATGTGATTTGCAGGATGTTTGTTTTTTTTTTACTTATTTTTTTTATTTTATTTTATTTTATTTATTCCTTACTTCTTTCAGAACTTTGCAAAAAAACAACTTAACTTTCTGGCACTTTGCAAGAAGTAGCAAATATAAGTAAATATAAACAAATATAAGCAAATATAAGCGAATATAAAGAATATAATAGTTTATTTTTTTTGTTTTTATTTTTTTAATTTTTTTTGGTTTCATTTTTTTTGGATTTATTTTTTTTGTTATTTTTTTTATAATAATATATAATATATGTAATATTTAAAATATAATATATAATAAAAAAATAAAGAATTATAATTAAAATCACCTATGATAATGATCACTACGTTACATAGTAAGATCACGTGTATCAATAAATTAGATAAATAAACTTTTTTATCTAATTTTTGGTTTTGGAACTGGAAGATCATTGCCTGACTTGATCTACTTTTACTTTTTCTTGTCATCGTACCTGGAATTGTTATTCGTCTCTGGTGTTTCGGTTTGTTACCGCTCGTTTTGGAGTCAAATAAGTATTCATTTCCTTTTTTTTTTCTTGTTTTCAGTTGTGTTTTCGCAGTACTAACTAGCTCTTCTTTTCATTTTCTTTTCAGGTATCATGTGTCATTCGGGATAGGTTGCCGGAATACTTCATTATTGGTGATGCGTATTTTTTGTTTGATTGCGCTCGTAGTGCCGGTGTGATTCACTGCGCTGTTGGTACGTCAAATTGGACTTTGTGCTAAGTATTATTTTTTATTTCTGCTTTTTTTTGTTTTCAGTACTGTGTTTTCGCAGTACTAACTACATCTTCTCAAGTAACAACAGGTGTCATTCAGATAGGTTACCAGAATATGTTTCATTGGTGCAAAATATTTGTTATGTTGTATTTGACGTTGTGTTCGTCATTTTAGCATCGTGCTGGTGATTTACTACGCTATGTTACGTCGAATTAGACTTTGGAGCTTAGTATTCATTTTTTTTCTTGTTTGTGTATTCTAGAAGTACTAGCTAACTCTTTCTTTTTAGGTGACGGGTATTGTTCATATAGGTTACTGAATACATTCTCCGTTGATACGCCGAATTGGGGGTTTTTTTAGTGTCTTCTTTTCAGGCGACGAGTGTCGTTCAAATAGGTTACCGGAATATATTTGGTGCTAGTGCCGAATATTTGTTGCTTAACGTCGTATTGGTGATTTACTGCGCTATTGTACAGTACGTTGAATTGGACTTTGGAGCTAATTATTCATTTTTCTTTCAGTGCTTTGTTCTAGAAGTACTAACTAACTCTTCCTTTTAAGTAACGGTTGTCATTCGGATAGGTTACTAGAATACGTTCATTATAAGTATTGAGTTTTTCTAAGTTGTATTTTGAATCTAAGGTTAGGGTTAGAGTTAGGGTTTAATTATTTTAGACTAAGGGTTTAGGAAAAAGGAGCGAAACGGAGGCGATAGCCGAAGCGAGCGATTGCTATTGTTGATAAACATTTGTATAAATTGGTGGTGTTTACATATGTAATAGTGATGTCTTTTACTTATTAATAAAAAGAATTTAGTAATTATGACATACGTGCATTTTGATTGCTTGTTTCGTGATCATGCGATATCATGATCGTCACCACTGGTTATGGTTAGAAATATTCAAAAATAAAATTATATATATATTTTTTTTTAATTAACTAGGTGGTCCGGTTATGTTTATTATAAAAACTATAGTTACATATGCAAATGCTATTACTACGGTTCGATCTATTGATCTGAATATAAAACTATAACTTGACCAGTTACCGTAGGCACTTAACCGCGACCTGCCAAGGATAGATAATATCTCACTATACCCGTTGTACCTAATGGCCTCAGGATACAGCTCACCGACAGAGATCTATCAGCTCGTCCGTCCCACCTAATTTCTTTCAAACTTCTTCCACCTAGATCCTGGCAGAAAAGTTAAACAAAACTAACTGCAACTAACAAGAAAAATAAAAAAAAACAAAGTATATGAAGGTGTATAAGGGGAAAGTGAAAAAAAAGGGAGATAAAAATTGGGGAAATCTACACATCCTAAACAAAAAACCTAAAATAAATGGACAAGATGAAAAAAGCGAAGAAAAAAAAGTGGTCGGACATACATATATTATGAAAAAAAGAAAAGAAAACTGTGTAAAAATTCCTCTAGTGGTTTCTCCGAAAAACTCACGTGTCATTCATTGTTTGTTTTGTTTCCAAAACGTCCTCGTGATAGGGTTGGGGGCACGAGAAATTTTTGGGGCATGACCGGGGGCATGCCTTTGCAGGGGGCATGCCCCTTTATGCCCCGGGCATGCCCCCTATACATATAACAAAATGATTACGAATGATTAAGGTAAATTTTACCAACCACTCGAAAATCTCCGACGAACGTGTTCGTATTTTGTGCTTGTTGATTGTCTATCATTCCAAATTGTTCTGATTCTTTTATCATTTTTTAGTGGTGCCCGTAATCTCCAACTCCAACTCCAACGTAATTTGGTAACTTACCTCAAGACCTCAAGACTATGCTTGTTCTAATTTTCTCAGCACATTGCTATTTACAGTTATAATTTTTGCATAAAGTTACTATACAATTTTGATCATTCATACCATACAATCTGCTATAACCTCTCAATATTTGGTTGATTTGTAACTTTACTATAAAAAATTTTGTTATAAATTGACACATGTGGTTAAGGTTGATCGGGTACTATCGTGATTAAACAACTGTTAATGAATTTGAATTGTGATGACATTCTTGATCACAACTTCTCATCGATATATTAGTCTTAACATTTTGATCACGGGTACCAGTACCAGTACCAGGAAGGTTTATAGACATTTTTAGTGATGTACGTCCGCAAAATCTCATAATTGATTGGACAATGCATAAAACGCAATGAAACGTGAAATTCTGCATTTAAATATCATTATGTGCTATATTTATCTATTGTATGAGAATTGTTTAACAAACATCGCTTTAACAGGTTTTCTCTCGATTAAAGTGCATGACAATCACTATAAAAAATTGTCTTCCTGGAATTGCACTAATATGTTATGTTACCGGTACTAGAATTCAAATGCGAATAACTCCAAAAAGTATGTGTAGTAGATATTATAAATAAATTTAATAGAATAAAAGACTTATAAGAAGAAAAAAACTCGATATTTATACTTATACACCAAAAGAATAAAAATTAGCATACTCATTTTGCCAAGGCATTTAGAGTATTTAATTCACGCTGTCCTCAGTTAGCCGGTGGCAAGTCAGTAACAGGATCTACAGAGGTTTGGGTATAGTTTTGTATAATTCCGAAGTTTGATCGAATTAAGCTTAATCCATTTATCATCCGTTCCTGGTTTAGCGTGACTACATCACGCAGCCACTTACTATATAATTTATAACTTAATTATTGCTATATTAGTTTTAGCACAATGATTATTTTATTTTGGTAGATCGACATAAAACTACGAACTGCAAGAATCGCTAAGAAAATTAGTAATTAATAGATAATCTGGGCTGCATAAATTTTAACCAAATTTACGAAAAATAGAAAAATTTAGAAATCAACTATCTCAATCTTTAGAGGAATGTAATTTTTCTTGATTTTTGCTAATATATTCACTATTTTTTTTATTAATCTTTTGTTTTCCTTTTTATCTATTGCAGAGCAGTTGTTCTTGTTCTCATCCTTGCACTTGTACTTGTTCTTGCGCTTGTTCTTGAACTTGAGACCATTATACAAAATGCCAAAGCATTTGATTGACTTTTTTAGCTATTTTTCGCCCAAAATAGTTTGCAAATATTAGGTAATTGAACAGCAGAAGTAAATTTGGCAAATTCATGTTTTACAATTTTAAGAGAATTGTTTAAGTGCGTTAATAATATTTTATTAGGCCGTAGACTTAAAGTATTATTTATAATAATAATAAAGGTATGTTTTCTCAAATTTATTAAATTTATTTATAAAATTTAAACTACTTTTTGATCTAATTTATTTAATTATTATTGTTAATTATTAAGAATCTCATCAATAGACCATTCATCTTCTGCTAGCTCATTACTCTGTACTGGGACAAATGTATCCTGACTTCTTTCAAATGCTTCAAAGTCAAAAAATTCCTTCATAATATCTATTTCATCCATATTTACTGTAACTTCTTCCAACTCTTCATTCAACTCTTCTATTGGCTTGTCATCCTCCTCTTCATAAAAAAAGGTATCAACACTTTCTTCACCATGGACTGGAGGCACAAAAGCTATTTTATTCTTCTTTTTCATGGGCATAGCTTTCTTAAGCTCACTTCTGAGTTGTCCAATAATTGAAAGGTTATCAGGAGTTAACCTGTTTTTTGCTTTTGATTTGACTAATCCTAATGATGAAAAAAGTCGCTCACAGCTAGCAGCATGAGGAACAATAGTAAATACTTTCATTGCAAAGCGGCGTAAAAGAGGAAAATTTTCAGTAAAATTGGCCCAAAATGATCGTAAAGATTGTGAAGAATCACAAAGAGGTTTATCAAATGGAGGGTGGCTATTTTTATAATTAATTAATTCATTACGCAAAAGAACAGCATCACTTTTTTTAAATTTCCAAATATTAGCTAACTCAAGTGAAGCACGAATTATTTCTTCTCCATTCATTTTTTTAGATATTGCAAGATGCTTATGAGTTGGAGAAAGAAAAAATGCAACAAAAAAAATGTTACTATCAAATGCTCTTGCACGTTTGTTAATTACAGCAAGAGCATGACCTTTAAGACCAATAATAGGATCTTCAAGCTGAGTTATTTGTCTATGTATATAAATAAGTTCTTTGAATATATCAGCTAGAGTGGAATCATTTGACTCTAGTCTACCAATAGCATCAACTATTGGTTTAATTATTTGGGTTAATGCATCATTATCTGCAAAATGGTATTTATCACGGATAATATTTTTAACTGTTGTATTTTCAATTTCAGGATATTTAGGCTGTAAATTTTCACTTAATGAAACACAATGTAGAAAGCCTTGTTCATAGACTGATACACCCATACAAACTTTAGCCAATGAATACCACCTAGTTTCACAGAATGTTTCCAAAAAATGGCTGACTCCTTGTTCTTTTTGCCAGTTTTGTAACTCACGATGCCAAATATGTGATGAATTAAAAAAATTAACAAGCTTTTGATTTTTTTTGCAAATTGTTACAACATCAGGAAATCCACAAATGTCTTTAACAATCAAATTAAAGACATGCAAACAACAGCAAATAGAGATTATATTAGAATATTTTTCCTAAATTTGGTAATTTGATGTAAGTATTTTAATAAATATACAATCAATTTGGTGCTTATATAATATAGGTTTATTAAAAAATAATCTATATATAACTGCATATTAATTTTATTTTATACTTACATTAAGTAATCTTCGCATTTTACTCATATTTGATGGGTTATCAGTAACACAAGCAAGAATGGATGGTATTTTAATACCATTTGCAGATAAGACTTCTTCTAATTTATCTTTAAGAAAGTCACCTGTATGACGATGTGCAGACAAATCAAGCACATCTATTACTGTTTCTTGATTTTCTTTAAGGGCCATAAATCCATATATTGAGTTCCCAGAATTATCTGTCCACCCATCAAGAGAAATGGTAATATCAGTTAGAGTTGAAAATTTATTTAACTTAATTTGAAGATGATCTGAAAACATCTCAGTTAATAAACGCCCTTTAATCATATTTCGAGAAGGTGAAGTATATGAAGGATTTAATTCACAAAGAAAATCTTTGAAATATGGATTATCAACAAAATTAAAAGAAATATTTCCATGAATAATAGATTTTAGAAGCTTGTAATTAAGCTTTTCAGACTGAGCTTGAGATACAGGACGAGTAAAGAAGTTGAGAATTGTATTTTGGCGAGGAGCAGAAAGTTGCTGTACATTATCATCATCATCATGGCTAGTTTGCTCAGTAGGTGAATCATCTTCATCATCATTAATGCTATCATAGGTACGTTTACGAGGTAAAAATTTTTCTTCTTTAACTTCTTGAATATATTTAGCTTTTTCAGTGGGTTTCCAATCACTACACCGAAGGACATGATTATGAAATTTTTCAGGCTTGCCACTTAATTCAATCAAGCAATAACGGCATTTTGCAATATATCGATTTCCTGCTTTTTTTGTTTCAGAACGGTAAAAGCCTGTCCAGCGTTTACCTTGTGTTGGAAGTGGCAAAGCAAAGCCAGAGGGAATTTGAACAGTAGCAGGGTTAACAATTAATTTCATATTTTTCAAAAATTTGATTTTAGATAAGTTTTAAAATTATTATTTGGGATTTTATTTGATTCAAATTTTACTAAATATTTATTTGAACTTTAGAAGCTCTAATTATTCACTCAAGGTCAAAAAGCCCGATTTATATACATTTTACATTTATCTAATTCTTATACTTCATTACACATTTAATTCTTTTTCTTACACCTCAACAATTCACCGTACTATGAATTATACCTATCCAAAAATATTTTAGTTGCGCAATTGCTAATTCTAGAGATGGGAATCTGTCAGATATCTAGTGATCAATCATTAATCGATTATATACAAAGGAGATCGATTTTGATCAATCATAATTTATGACCAATCATATGATCGATCACTAGTCTACATAAATAAAATAATTAAAAAAAAGTGCTATTTTTACTCGAAATTTGACAATGGATATCTTGATAACTAGTAATCCAAGTCGGCTCAAATTTTTACTCTAGATAGTGTTGATATTCATTTGTAACATATAAAAATTTTAGCTGATTTGGTCTGGTAATTATTGAGTAATCATTTGTATACGATAGTTAATTTTTTTAAAAAAAATTGATTATCGTATACAAGTGATTACCTGAGAATTACCTGACCAAATCGTCTGGAATTTTTATATATCATAGATGAATATTGATACTATCTATGATAAAAATTTGGGCCGAGTTGGATTACAAGTTATTGAGGCTTGATCGATCAAATGATCAATCATGATTGATCAAAAACTTTCATAATCGATCATAATCGATCATAATAATTTTGACTAAGCGATCGATCGTATTAGATTCAATTCCCATCTCTAGCTAATTCAGCTGCATAATCCGAGTATAGAATTTTTTATAATTTATTGCTAATTTTGTGCAGGGCTTAGACAATAAATTATTTTGATTAATGGGGAAATAATTATTTACAAATAAACAATTCTACATAATTATTGTATAAACGTATTATCACTTTAATAAATATTATACTATGTAAAAAATTATTAGATTTTGGATCAAACTTTATTTGGATTTAGTGTTTATACTACTGATAATTATTACTCTATGCATTGTATAAGTTATATGAAGTAGACATGAGATTTTGGCATTAACAAATTTGCTTTTCTTCTTATAGCTCTTGATACAAAACTTGATATCGAACGTATCAAATTTTACTTTAATTTTGATAACATATGAAAATCTGGACTTTGATGCATCGAATATTGTAAGGATTGTGAACAATAATTATCCTTAAAAGACTAAAATAGCATTAAATGCTAATAATATATTCTTCGAACTAGAAACCCTTATACAAATAACAATCAATACAAAAAGCAAGCGTTTAATTCCTTCTAATTACTTAAATTATTTTTTTTATACGCCTTTATCTATTTTATTACGTATAATAATTATTTTTACTACATTAAAGAATTCGTATAATTGTTAAATATAGCTATTAAGGGGTTTCAGAACTAAAATTTGTAAATCTTATTTTGATAAAGTAAGAAGACGTATTTATCAAATAAGTGTACAGATCTTATTTATTTGTTAATTAAAATTTGAATGCAATTATTTATATGATCTTATTTACTTAAATTATTTTACTATTAATCTATACTGCTCCTGATATCGTTTTTTATGCTTAACATAGCTAAAATTTTTCATTAAAAACATCAAATTAAACAAATAAATAATCTTTTAAAGATATTTATGAATAACCGAATAGCACAAATAAGGCTATTACTAAGTTCGAATAAAAAATAGACTGACTATTGAAATTAATACAAGCCATAGAACTGGATCGTAATCTTTCTATACATGAAAGAACAATTAAATCTAATGATTTTTTTCAAGTTCTTTTGCTCAATTATAATAGTTTGCTTGAAAGTTCTCATTGAAAACATTTTAATATATATGATAATTTAAGTAATAAATGTTAAGTTATATNATTTTAATATATATGATAATTTAAGTAATAAATGTTAAGTTATATAAAAAAAATCTAAGCGAAAGTTAATAAGTTATATAAAAAAATCATTTAAGAAGTTATATAAAAAATAATTTAAGCAAGGTTTAATAACTTAAGAAAAAAATAATTTAAGCGAAGGTTTGGTAAAGAATACTTTAAAAGAAGGTTTAATAAGTAATTTGTGCAAAGGTTTGTAAGTAGCTTGAATAAAAGTTTAGTAAGCAATTTAGCAAAGGTTTAGTATATTATATAAAAAAATAACTTACCGATAAGTGAATGTTAATAAATAATTTAAGCAAAGGTTTGGTAAGTAATTGAGCAAAGGTTAGGTGAGTAATTTGAGCAAAGGTTCAGTAAGTAATTTGAGCAAAGGTTCAGCAAAAATAATTTTAGCGAAGGTTCAATAAATAATTTTAGCGAAGGTTCAATAAATAATTTGAGCAAAGGTTCATTAATGATTTGAGCGAAGGTTCAGTAAATAATTTGAGCTAGTGTTTAGTAAGTTATATAAAAAAAATAGTTGAACAAAGTTTTAATACGTAATTTGAGAAGCAAAGGTTTGGTAAGTAATTTTTGAGCGAAGGTTTAGCACGTGAAAGTTTATTTTAAATAATTTGTTAATCTGCATAATAAATAAATTTTTACTTGATTTGGTTACAAATAAGATTTTTTAAACTCTTATTTATTTCCGAAATATGCAATTCTCAATGTTATTTTAATTTTATTATATATAGTAATATGATTGAATAGGCGTAAATTAGCCAAGCCAATCATATGTCAGTAGTAAATCACATGATAGGAGCATGCCTTTTGGTCAAAGGGCATGCCCCTAGGCATGCCCCCATGCCCGTGCCTTCAACTCTACCTTGTGACCTTGAATCCGAAATAGTAGGTGCTTTCCTAATTGGGACGGAGTAAACACTGCTGATCTTTTGGAGGGGGTACGCCGAAACGCCCACTTTTTGGAATTTTTGGGGAGCCGTTGACACCAAAGAAAAATTTTCCAAATCCGAAAAGAAAGTAAGAATTACGCTATACTGAATAATATATCTAACCAGGCCTTTGCTTCTATATTCATATCCACAGGACTTGACAGAACTCCAGAGTTGCTCTACTACTTCTTCGCTCAATAGTACCAAAGCCCGCCAAGGTGCCTCGTTTAAAAGTCTGCAAGTCTTTTTCATCTCTATTTCATAGCGCAGAACATCCAGTGAATGGTCTTTGTACCCGACAGCAGCTTGGGTGAAGTTTTGTTGTGTTAAATATGTTAACTGTATAGTTTTTCATAGTTCGATTTTTGTGGAAGGTTTGGTACGAGGAATTGTCGGAAAGAGTTCAAAATAAAATTTTATATTAAATAGCGAAAACTTGTAAATATTGTATATTTAATAAATTAAAATATTATATAATAATAATAAATAAAAAAATTTATAATTAAATTGCTAAAACTTGCTAAAACTTGTGAAAACCTGTAAAATGTTCAAAAAGCATGATTATGTGAATATAATAATTATTAATTAATATCATATCAGATATATATCGATTAATATCGATATATATCGATATATATCAATTACTATCACGAACGATAATAATCGGCAAGGGTGATGGGTATTGATATATATCTTACCGGTTAGTAATCGATATATATCCATATATAAAATTTGCTGATGCATTCCCGTAATACATAGTTAGTAACGTTGGAAGTTCATTTATCATCATTTTTACCTTAAAAGATTTCATTATTGATGCTTTTGTCGACATATATCTTGCTAATGGTCTAACCTTTATATTCAAACTATTTATGTCACTTTCCAATCTATTTCCGCCTTCTTCTTTAAATTTTCTATTCTATTTTGACTGCACCATTCTGAAATTATTTTTCCTTTGATCAATTGTTTCATAAATCTTCACAGGTTCCAATACACAGGTTTTTCCTCAAATTTTATAAAATACATATTCGTTAAAATTTTTTCTTCTTCAATATCTGTTTTCCATTTTCTAGTTATCTTGTTCTTTCTTATCTGCTCTTTGTATATAATAACGATTCTCAATCCTTTCATTTTCATTATTCTTCTTATTATTTCTATGAATTGATCAAGGTTTTCTNATAAAATGTTCAAAAAGCATGATTATGTGAATATAATAATTATTAATTAATATCATATCAGATATATATCGATTAATATCGATATATATCGATATATATCAATTACTATCACGAACGATAATAATCGGCAAGGGTGATGGGTATTGATATATATCTTACCGGTTAGTAATCGATATATATCCATATATAAAATTTGCTGATGCATTCCCGTAATACATAGTTAGTAACGTTGGAAGTTCATTTATCATCATTTTTACCTTAAAAGATTTCATTATTGATGCTTTTGTCGACATATATCTTGCTAATGGTCTAACCTTTATATTCAAACTATTTATGTCACTTTCCAATCTATTTCCGCCTTCTTCTTTAAATTTTCTATTCTATTTTGACTGCACCATTCTGAAATTATTTTTCCTTTGATCAATTGTTTCATAAATCTTCACAGGTTCCAATACACAGGTTTTTCCTCAAATTTTATAAAATACATATTCGTTAAAATTTTTTCTTCTTCAATATCTGTTTTCCATTTTCTAATAAAATACATATTCGTTATAATCTTTTCTTCTTCAATATCTGTTTTCCATTTTCTAGTTATCTTGTTCTTTCTTATCTGCTCTTTGTATATGATAACGATTCTCAATCCTTTCATTTTCATTATTCTTCTTATTATTTCTATGAATTGATCAAGGTTTTCTTTTATCTTCAAGTTTTCCTCTCCCCATATAATTTTTCTTTCTACTTCTTTTTTGAGACCCTTTACATTGGTTTTGATTCTAACTTCTGCTTTGTCTTTACCGGTACTTAGCACTAATATTAGCGCTATTCCTGTTAAGGCTATCTTCATCTTCGTAGACCAACTTTCAACCTTTAACTCAATCGTTTCTTAACAGATTTCCATTTGTAGTGTTATAGAACGAGTTTTAGATTAGTTTCTTGAATGTATTTTCTAATATTAATTTTGTTATATTTTATTATATTATTTTATTATATTATTATTTTATATTACATTATTATTATTTTATATTATTAACTATATATGGCTTAGTTAAAAGTACGAGTAACATGGTTAACCATTTCTACTATTTCTACTATTTCTACTATTTCTACCATTTCCACCATTTCTGCCATTTCGTACCATTGTAACTAATAGCTATAAAAAGATATATAAACTCTAGATTTTTCCCTCGCTATATATTAGACTCAGATTCCCCTCCTCCTCCCTCTAACGCCTAAAAATAGTTATATCTCTTGCATATTATTATCTAAATAAATAAAATATATCTTTGATCAATAAATATACTCTTGTCATTTAATAAATATATAACGAACCGCTCTAGTGAAGTAATATTGCACTTCCACACCACTTCATATCTTCTCTGACCCTTACAAGATCCTTGTCGCTGTGTGCTGTGTTGCAAGTACTATATTGAAGGCTATAGTCGCTTGTAACATTTTGGTGCCTTCTAGCGGAAAATCATTTAAAACAGCCAGAATACTAGGACTTCTTTTCTCTGCAAAGATATATCTTTGGTTACCTTTCTTCTCTTCCTCTCTTCTCTTGTAATTAAATATTTTTTTTTGGTTTACCTGTCGAATTGAAAGAGATTCGTTCAGAAGGGCATACTTGAAGCCTTTTGCATTTGTTGCACCGGTATTTTCCTGTCGAATTGAAAGAGATTCGTTCAGAAGGGCATACTTGAAGCCTCTGCTTTTGTAGCACTTGTTGGTTTGAATTAGAAATTTTAGAATCAGATTAGCATTTTTATTTTTTTTCTTTACCAACTTATATTAGAAACCCCAAACCTGTTTAACTTAAGTTTGAAACTGTAAAGTCTACTAACTATCTTCTTAGACCTCTTTATGAATAGAGCTTACCAAATTCATTTAGAACAAATTGAAGCACACGACGCCAACCATCCTTTTACTCTTGCCATTGATGTCCAACAAATTATTAACCCAGACCTATCTTGTACAGTTTGCTATCTTTCTATCACCTATTTTCGAGCTTTTCACACCTTTTGAAATCGATACCAACAAGCATACCTTGCCACTAGCTATACTCAACAAACTATTGCTGCTTTTCATACTCTCAAAGAATATAATAATTATAACGCTACTAGAGCTGCTGCTAGAGATATTGTTTTTAGCTGTCACTATAATAATCCCAACCTTAACCCCACTGAAGTTATTGCTGCCCTCCTTCGAGAATATACTCGGCACACTTTATGACCTATTTTACCTCTCAATTTTGAAAGAAACACTTTTGATCTATATATCAAAGGCCCTATCCTAGCCACTCCTATTCAACCCGCACGAATAACTAATACCTTTAATAACCCCTCACCAGTACTACGCCCCAGGACAACGGCAACAATATTTTTACATTTAATCCTACTCCTGCCCCACGATCTATATATAACCTATTTCCAGAAGAATTAAATAACCTAGCTGAATCCTTTCACTCCCCTACCTTAGCCCCTTACAATGAAAATACTACCCATATTCAATTTCTTCTCCACTCCAATTACCTACTTCTCCTATTATTGAAATCCCTTTAAATAACCCACTCCCATGCACAACTACTCCTCCTCCGAATCAAGTAGCTCAATTCATTCAAAATATTAATCCTTTTACCTATTTCCAATGCACACCTCAACCTACAACTACTCCTCAACTACCTATAGTTAACGAATTCTATCCTGAAAACCAATTTGTACCTAATACTACACCTTTACATACTCCTCCTCTTTAACGCCAACGCCAAACACTTGAACCCCAACCAGAGTTTGTCCAACCTCAATTTATTGGAGCCTACCCAGACCAAGAAATTGCTGAACAAGTACTTCCCAAAGAAGAAATAAATCTAAGAAGGGAAAATTTTGAAGAAATAAACCTAGTTGGAATATTAGAAGAATTAGAAGGAATACAAGATAAGCAAATTATCAAGCCAACAAACCAGAAGAAGAAGTACTCTCAGAACCTGAATCAGAAGCTACTATAGAAGAACCAGAACCTGAAAGAAACATGGCTAAAGAAGCTTTAACTGTCACTGCTGAAGCAATGACTATTCTTGCCAATGCTCTTGGACGAGGTAGTGAAAAATCACTTCTTAAAATCGACTTTTATTGAGGTGACAGAACCCAGGACCCTGTAACATGGCTGGAAGAATTTGAAAGAGCCGCTAAGGCTAACCACTGAAGCTCTGCTCAACAATTAGAACTCGCTTGTGCTTACATGAAGGATAATGCTCAAGAATGGCTTACAAGTCTAGAACACGCCCCCACTCATTTTTATCATACTCGACATGACCGAGAAGTTAATGACATACATATCTATAGTTTCTCCCATCTTTTTAGAGAAAAGTTTAGTACTGCTAAACAAAAAGCTACCTGGCAAAAGCAATTATTCGAAATCAAACAAGGCGCAGATACAGTTGATACCTATATTAGCCACTTTAAACGCCTCAAAGGATAAGTAGATCCTACTGGTGCATTCCCTGAAGCCATTATAAGTTATGATCCAGTTCTTTATTCAAGGACTACGACCTGAATACGCCATGAATGTCCAAGCTGCCGAATCTGCTGAATTGGATGATGCTATTACTGAAGCAAGAAAATGGGAAACTGGTCGAATAATGGTCTCTGTACATAACACCAATGATGCCAACCAAGCCATTGAACGCCTTACTGAACAGATTGCCAAGCTTAGCATAAATCTTGCTGAAAAACAAGCTGCTCCTCCTACTCCTACCCCTGCCTACTATACTAACCAAAGTAAGGGCCGACCCCAATCTAGTACTGGAAATGCCACATGCTATTATTGTGGTTAAAAAGGACATTTCATTCGAAATTGTCATACTCGGTACCAGGATAATAAAAAGGATTATCAAGGATACCAATCTCATGGTAAAAGCAGTAACTACTCCTTCAGAAATAATCGATCTATGACCGATCCAGATCCAGAAACAGAAGCCAATCCAGGGATAGAAATTATAACCGCTCTGGATATAACCGATCCAGGAGCTGAAGTCAGTCCCGTGATAGATATCGAGATAATCGAAGCTATCGCTCCTCTAATCGATTCAGGTCTCGAAATCGATCATCTACTCCCTATCCTCGTGATGTATATACCCTTGATACTGCTAATGATTACACCTATGAACAATTTGAAGCCTTCTTGGCTAATGAAACTATTAGAATTGCTCTCTCTAATCTTTTGACTAAAGAATCTAAAACTTTTCAGACCCAGACACCTACCTACACCACTCCTGTTAATTGTAATATCAAACTTAATTGAAATCCCTATCATGCTGTAATTGACATTGGTGCTGTTTTTAGTATGATTTCTTACCAAGTTGTAAGAGATCTTGGATTGAAAATATAAGCACCTTCTTTTAGCCTAATTGTCTTAGCCACTGGACCCTCTTTTTGACCCTTAGGCATAATCAAAAACCTACCCATTGAAATTGAAGGAACCACCATCCCTATGGATGTCGAAGTAATGAATGCTACCTCTTACTCATTACTTCTAGGTAATGACTGGTCGCAGAAAGTAGATGCCAGTTATAGTTGGAAAAACAAAGCTTATATCCTCAGGTGGAATAAAAAGAAAATTTACGTACCTACTACCTATGAGCACAATCAACCTTTGCCTGCTCAACCAACTATTACTGATGAAAAGGAATTAGAAAAGTTTGAACAAGAATACTTTCATCCAAAAGAAGCCTATGTAATAGAAACAGAATATGATAATTGGACAACTGTCACCCATAAATCCAGACCCAGCACCTCCTTCACTAAACAGAAATATGGACGCTGCTACTCTTACAATCATCTTTATGCAGACTGCCCGAATAATGAATGCTACCGTTGTCACTGTTATGGACACCTGGAGTTGGACGTTTGTAGGTGACTATGGTGAAGCCATCATTTTCAGGTGGGTTAGTGTTAATTGTAGTCTTTGCTGATGATTCCAATAAGGTGGTTATTTGTGTTAAGGAGCCCGAGTTGTTCTGAGGGTCAGTAGGACCCCGAACAATACATATAAAGGTTACATTAGCTTTAATATAAACTTTTTAAAAATTTTATCCACTTTTTATTAGAACTAATTAACTATATTTTATATATAAGCTTTAATATTTAATAAATTTTAACCAATTATCAAATATAACATTACTTTTTTTAAAAATTTTTTTTCCAAAATTTTTCTTTAAAAAAAAATTTTTTCTCAAAAAAAAATTTTCCAAAAAAAAATTTTTTTTAAAAAAAAATTTTTCTCCAAAAAAAATTTTTACTAAAAAAAATTTTTTTCAAAAAAAGATTTTTTTAAAAAATTTTTTCTTTATCCAAATTTTAAATATAGCCTATTTAAAACTTATTAATTTTATCCACTTTTAATAATATAACATTAAAAGTTTTTATTCACTTTTAAATATAACCTTTTGACCAATATCCACTTTTTAAATATAACATTTTTGTAAAAAAGTAATCTTTTTAGCCAAAATTTCAATATAACCTCTATATATATTGTTCGGGGTCCTGGGTCAGTGTATGCCCCGGCTAATTCGTCACGTGGCGGTTCCTTGGTTTGGGCCAGATCACTCGCGCCCCTGGAAGGGGGTCGCACCGACTGGGAACTGCCTCCTCTGGTATCACCTGGTTTTTTCTCCACCTGCGGTGATACCTGTCCTATTGTTTCCTTTTCCGGCAAAACACTATCTGTGATGGTCTTTGCTGCTTCCTCCATTGTTATCTCATTTTCCAAAGAAGGTGTCAGGCTTGTGGTGTTTTCATTCTGGGAAGGAGTTATTAAAAGCTCTGTGTCCATTTCCTCTACTGGGCTGTTATTCACATTACCCAGATCCTTATTCATGTGTGCATTTTGTCTAGATTCAATAGATTCTCTAAATTGGATGCAGTCTTTTTTTATGTGTCCTTCTTGGTCACAAAAGTAGCAAACTTTTGGGGCAAATTTCCATTTAGTAGAAACCTTATTTTCCCAAACATGGGTGAATCGTGGTATGTGCTTTTCTAGTTCCGGGTTATCGGTAGTTTCGAAGATGACCACCCATTGATCTGTCAGGTAGGGAGTGCCTTCGATCATGAGAGGTTTGATGGCGGCAATTTTCCGAAATTTTCAAAGGCCACAAGCAGAGCCTCTAAAACCTCACTTTTGTTACCTAAGGGTACATTGCGGCATCTAACCGGTAGAAAGGATTTTTGCCGTTGGTCGGAATGTATCTGTAGTAGGTCTTGTTAAATATAACAATGCCCTCGGCGGCGTACTGTTTTTGTTTTTCGTCGGTAATAAAGGTGATTTCCAAGTGCGTACAGACCCTTTTAGTGAAGTGCTGCTTGGCGGCGCTAACATCGTATTTTACTTGGTTAAATATGGAAAACATAATCTCATTGAATGAACCTAGCATCTCTTGAATATCGATTATTAGCGCATTATCGTTATTTGTTCTAATATTTTGCCTTGGGGAGAAAGTCGAATAGGTTGATTGTCCTCTTTTCAGCTTGGAAAAAAACGAAGTCCATTTTCTGTCAGAACTTATTGAGGAAGGTTCCTTTCCCTTTTCTGGTTTACATTCGGAGATAGCTTGTTTTGGTTTTGGTTCTAGGCCTAAATCCTCGTCCAAAAGTGAGCATTCTTCTAAGAGTTTCTTTTGTTCTAAGCTCGAGTCTTTAGCGGACAGGTTGTTTGATTTCTGTAAACATTTGTGTGTCCATGGAAGTAGTTTGCACGTTCATAATGTCTTTCAGAGCACTGAGTTCTTGTTCAGTTTTGTCGTACCAGGAAGGTTCCTGAGTCTCTTGTGAGAAGGTGTTTTTGGTGTTTGTTTTTATTAAAACCTTAGCATCATTTTTTGCTGTAGCCTGTTGCAATAGCACTTGTATTTTCTTAGCTGTATTCGTTGACTTGTTTACTTTGTTTGTTTTTTTGTTGTTGTTGTTTTTATTTTCTTTTTTCACTTTACGTTATTTTGGCACCATTTCTTCTGAGAATATAGCTTCGTCGAACGTACTGCAGTCTCTTTTCTTACTTCTGAGAGGACTAGCCCCGTTTACTCTTATTTCTGTGGCCTCATTTGTTCTTCTAGTCGTATGTATTTTTAATAAACTGAAATTACTCTGCTCCAAACTAACGTGTACTAGAGAGAGTACGTGTAGATCTTGTTATATAATTGCTTTTGAACCACTTCTAATTAGAGGTCTTACCCGGGTCAGAAAATACCGACCCGGGCGGGTCATGAATTGACCCGGGTTATAACCCGGGTCAACGGGTCAAACGGAAATTTTTAAGTTAAACCTTAAATATTTATATAACGATTCTTAATTAAACTAATAGGGGAGAGAGGGCCTGTACTCCAAATATTTAAACTGAAAATTTTCGAATTTTGTATTGAAAAATTTCTCCACCTTGCTGTGATTTGAAGTATCGGATTACTTATTTTATTAGACCAATTTTCGACCCAAGACCCGTCAAGAAGCTGACCCGGGTAAGAACTTTACTATTTATATAGTAAATTATGTCTTCTACCATACAGCTATATTAGTTTTAATAGGTTTTTGCCTATTTTAAATCTGACCCGTTTGACCCGGGTTAGAGCAATTATCGACCCGTGACCTGACGGGTCTGGTGACCCGTACGGGTCAACCAACCCGGGTAACACCTCTACTTCTAATACAGATTAAGGACCAAATCAGGGTCAGCCACTGAGAAATTCACACTTTAAACTGGCGGCTTATGCTGACAATCTCACTGTCGGGCTGGGCTTGAGCTCAGATTGGAAGAGGTTAAAGGATCTTCTATATACTTATGAAGCCACTTCAAATGCGAAGATAAATAAAAGAAAGACTAAGTTGATACCATTGACTTCAACTGCGGAAAGAGTAGAGCTAGAAGGGGGGGAAGAGCTTGCCAAGTATGGAGAAGATGACTCCCTAGAAATCTTAGACCATAAATTAAAAAGAGACGGCTCTCCGGTAAAAGGCTTCTGGGCTAAAAAAATTGAAGAGATTAAAAGATTAATAGAAAAGTATGGTAAAAGAAATCTCTCCTTCAGGGGAAAAATACTGGTAATCAACTCCCTGATATTGTCACAGATCTGGTACTCGGCATATATATGCCCTCCGAACAGGAAGCAGCTGGCAGAAATTAATGATTAACTCTCATTCTGGATTAAACAGAAATCGAGAATGTTGTCTAAGTACTCTCTACCTTTCAAAAGTCCCATGAAAATCTAGGACTGAGGGCCCCAATTTTAAGGACCTTCTTGATGCTAGACTTATCATGATTTGGAAGAGCCTAGTCACGAAAACTGCACATGTGCGGTAGCACTAAGAGATATAATCGCAAAGGAGCTAAGGAAAAAGAGGGATATCTCACCACTACAGGCCCTGAACGCAAACCTAGTTAAACCAAAAACTTGCCCAAATGTATAGAAGCCATATATAAAAGCATGGGGAAGAGTCAAAGGAAGAATCCTACCTAGCTAGATCCAACTGGCCATGGGAGGAACACCAAATTATGATAGACCAATAGATAGGCAAGTAGATTTCAACCAAGCAAGTTATAGAACTGCTCAGAAGTAACAAGAAGCCAGATATTGATAGCACAGAAGAAACAAAGAACTACGTTCCGATTTAGCTGAGTCTGAATGGAATCGCAAACATAAAAAAGGACATTACATGGAGGCTACGCCACGGGGCTCTCCTGCTGGATTACCGAATCAAACATGTGAGGAAAAATGAAAATAGTGATTGTCCATGGTGTGAGGGCAGCACCCAGAGCCGAGAATACTTTGGCATCACATGTAGGGTCAGTAAGATTTTTTGGGAGAAAGCATATAGTAATTTGAACTTGGAGGAGGAGGACACACCACCAAAAACAATAGAAGACATTTTTTCCGCAAACAATATACAAAATTCTGGCAAGAAAGAAGAAGTATTATGGCTACACATGACAGTCATCTATGAACTTTGGTGCATGTTTGTGGCGTATAAGTGGGGTAAAGAAGCCTTGTCCTGTGACACAGCGATCTGTTACATGAGTTACAGGCTAACAACGAATTCAAGGTCCTGAAAGTAGGACTGATAACGGGCTCAAACAAGCGAAGATCAAAATTTGCTTGCATTAGAATAAATAGTTAAAATAGCTAGTACAGTCTAACCCCGCTATAGTCACACTGTCTAGCAGAAACATGACGTGACTTTAGCGAGAGAAACATAATAATAATCACATCATGTGATTATAACGAGAGTTAATTTTATATTACTGCAAATGATTGGTATATAAGTTTCAAGAAAATGTGACTATTTCGGATGTGACTATTGCAGGGTTAGACTGTATATTGTAACCCGATATGTATTAAATATTGAATTAAAATAAAGAGCGCCAAATGCGCCCCAACGGCCTTGTGAGCTGACGGGTTAAAAAAAAAAAAAGGAAGATTGATCACAGATGCTGCATTAGACAATATTAGACATTATTACTACAATGAAGAATCAAGTAGACCAATTAGCTAGCCGCTAGTTGTTGCTGCTTGATCAGCAAAAAGCCTTTGACCGAATAAGTCATGACTTTATCCTGCTGATACTTGAAAAAATGGGATTTGATACCTAGAGGTCTGATCCAATGAATGTTTTATTCAAATATTCACTGAATATTTGAATATTTGAATATATAAAATTTTTACCAAATGAATATCTGAATATTTAAAAATTTCACTGAATATATTCATTGAATATTCATTGAATATATATATATTAAAAGTAGCAAATTTTGATATTAATAACCAAATATAATTGGCTAATTTTTGTATAATAAATTCAAATTAGTTAATAAAATATATAAAACTAATTTTTTTATATATTTAATTAGAATATATATAAATTTTAAAATATTATAACTTTTATAATTATAAATTAGGAGTTATCTATATATCGCACAGTGCGATACTCTTATTTATCGCCCAACCAATCAAATTTTAGAATCAGGTGTTAACATAAAAAATACAAAAAACTTAAATCAAAATTTTGCATAGGAAACAGCCCTTTGGGTTCTAACAAAAAAAATTTCTTGCAAAATTTTGATATAAACTATGCATCACTCTAACCCAAGAACAAACTTACCCTAATCCTAGAACAAACTTACCCTAACTCTAATTAAAATGAAGTAAAGTGTTTTGTTTTTTTATTGTTTTATCTCACATTAAACCTGTCCTTATAGAGTGCGATATATAATTGTGTTGCATGGCACGATACATACATTTTTTCTATAAATTAAATAATTATCTATTTTAACAAAATTGTAGCTTTGAATTAAGACAACAAATCTCTTAAAGAGGTTTTTGTTAAAATTATTTGTTGAGTTATACTACTTTATATTTTATATATCAATATTGAATTTTTTTGATATTTAGTACTATATATTTAATATTCAATGAATATTTAGTGAATATTCATTGAATATTTTCAAAATTTTTGAATGAATATTCGAATATTAAAAAGATTGACCAAATGAATATTTGAAAACTTATTTTTTGAACGAGTAAGACCTCTATTGATACCATGTTCATTAATATTATTAAAAATCTTTTTAAGCTCCAGACAGCACATATTGCAGATTCCAACCTCATTTCAGAGCCAATAAAAGTAGAAAGAGGGGTTCAACAAGGGGACCCACTTTCACCTCTTCTGTATATTTTAGTGTTAAACCTACTCATCCTTAAAATTCAAGAAGAACTAAATGGAATAAAGGCAGCAGGACAATCCTTTAAAGTTACAGCATATGCTGATGACTTGACAGTAGGAATTGGATCCCCATCAGACTGGGAAAAGCTTGTGGTACTTCTTCAAAAATATGAACTAGCCTCTAACGCAAAGATCAATAAAAAAAAATCAATTTTAGTACCACTTACCAACATGGCCAAAGCAACAATTTTACTAGACCAAAATCTTTTTAAAGTAGCTGAGGATGGTGCCTTGCTCAGGATTTTAGGCTATGAGATTGACTCTCACTTGCTCCCATCTAAAAGAAAACAACTCGACAAAATTAATGTTCTGATCTCCAATTGGATTAAGAACAAATCCAAGCTACTTCCACGTTACTCAGCTTTTCAGCTGGATTACAACAGGAGAGGGTTAAATGCCCCTGTTCTTAAAGATACACTTGATGCTAGGCTTTGTTCAATTTGGATAAAGCTTTTGACAGCTAATAGCTTTTGGGCAAAGTTGAACAAACACTAATTTCACAAAGAATACAAGATAAAAGGAAAATCTCAATAGTAACAGCTTTAACAACACTTCCAATAAGGCTTAAAGGGTGGCCGGATGCTTGGCAACCTAACCTAACAGCCTGGAAACGACTTAAGGGCACAATAGAGTCTTTTAATAACTGGCCATGGGAAATTACACAATTAAAGCTATGTGGTCAACTAGGGGATCAATTCACAGTCAAGGAAGCAACCGAATTTCTAAGACAGTACTCGATCAAGCCTACTGCAGCACAAACTCCAATAGCCTCACAAGACAATCCTCTAAACCACTATAGTTGGATGGAAAGTAAGGAAATATTGAATAAAAAGAAAGATATTTTTTGGCAGTTGCAGAATAAAGCACTTCCACTAGGCTATCGATTTATGCACATAGATAAAGATATAGATGGAAGCTGCCCAAGCTGCCCAGAGAAAAAACAAACACCAGATCATTTTGTATTGAAATGTAATATCAGTCAAACAATTTGGAGGATGGGTTACTCTTTTTTGAAGAATTTGTCATTACACTCGATCCCACAAAACATGGAAGAGATCTTTACTGCTCAGAATATACAAAATGGTGAAAAAAAAGAGCAGCAATATGGCTGCATATTAATATTATGTACGAGATATGGTATTGGTACATACAAGCTCAGTGGGGAAATAACAATATGAGAGAAGAAGTTGTGAAAAGGGTAGCCAAAGCTAGGCTTAGGAAAGTCTTACGGTCTTAAACAAGACCCGTAAGAGCAAATCAAAGAAAAAGTTAACTCAGTTTTTAAATATAGATATATAATTCTCTCCTAATTGCAAATAGTTAGCTTTTATATGTATTTATAGTTTGAATAAAGTACGCCATTTCGAGTTATAAAAATATATATATATATATATATAATTTGATTGGCTAATAGAGTGTCAGGTGTGGGTGGATGGGGTAAAATTTTGAAATTTATTAGTAACAAAATATTATGTAATTTCTGGAAACCCCCTAAGTAATTGTTCGAAAAAACAGAGGAAATTATATAAAATTATTAGAGGTATATAGGGTTATGAGACCACCAAAGCGGTGTGATTGGTGGTTAATCATCTTTTTTTAAAGCTATTAGAATAGCTAAAGATATATTATAATATAGAAAATCTTGTAAGGGTCCTTTCCATTTAGAAAGGCTCTAATAAATTGATTCTAATAAAAGAGCGCCTTCAAGCACCCCTAACGTATTAGTCTAGGGTTTTAAAATAAAAAAAAAGGACAATGAAGTATTAGAGATAGTAGAGTCGAATGCAAATAATTTGAAGGGTTTTTGGACAAAGGACAAGATTAAAAAAAGGAAAAGTTCAGACTATACATGAGGACGAAAGCATTTCGGGTTCTAAAACCCAAAATTAAAATTTGAAGACAAAATTGTTTTTGACCTATTTTACTTGAAAGACGAAATTATTTGATACTTTTTTTGAATAGACGAAATTATAAGGAACTTATCTATATAAATTTTATTTGCTCTTCCTTATAAAAAATTTTAATTTTCTCTAATGAAGACGAAATAGGCCTTTTTCAAAAATTAATTTCGGTGGCATCACTAGTTCAGACGTCGTTATATTGGTTAGTAAGAGGTGGGTAGAAGGAAGTTGCAAAAAAGATTGGTTACAAAATTTCTGGAGCACTCTATTAATGCACATTTTATAGTGATGGGTGATTTCAACTACATAGCGGATAAGAAGCTTGATAGAGTGGGACCAAGCAGAGTTATGTTGACGAAGTTTTTACCTTTATATAAGTAGTTTAAGAATCAGAGATTTATTGATATGTTTAGAGCATTAAATCCTAGTTTTAAAAAGTTCACCTGGTCCAGTCAAGATACGAAGTCCAGAATTAATCAGATCTGGATAACAGAATATTTGAGCCTTGGGCTATACAAGGCTAAGATTAAAGAAGCTGAAGTAATTACAGCGAGTGACCATGAAATAGTAATAGCAGAGATTTCATGTAAGCGATTTCGGGTTATTTACTATTTTAAGTAATCTAAAGCACAACAAAGGGGTAGCTTATTTTCGAATACAAACCTTTAACAAGTAAAATAAATAAATAAATATGCTGTAGACAATAAATAAATATGCTGTAGATGATAAATAAATATGTTACAGTATAAACAATAAACAAATATGCAGAAAAAAATCGGTGGTAAAAGTGATTTTTGGTCAATTGATTATAATCGCTACATAGTAAAGTCTAAATTTTACTAAGCAAATCGATTAAAGTCGCATAAGTAACCTTGTTCAGCAAATAAAAATACACATATCCTGAAAATTTCATAAAAATCGGAGAACTTTTTATTATTTGACTTTTAATTTTTACGTTCAATGGTTTTTTTTGTAAAAAAAAAACTGTTGAACGTAAAAATTAAAAGTCAAATAATAAAAAGTTCTCTGATTTTTATGAAATTTTTGGAGTATGTGTATTTTGATCTGCTGAACAAGGTTACTTATGCTACTTTAAGATTTGCTTAGTAAAATTTAGACTTTACTATGTAGCAATGTTCATCGATCGTAGGGGTAGCTTATTTTCGGAACTAAAAATTTTGTTAATTATCTTTTGGTGCGACAAAGAGGTAGCTTATTTTCAGGTCAAAGGTGTTTTGACATTTTTGGATCAAAACTGGGGGTAGCTTATTTTAGAAGGTACCAGTAGCTTATTTTCGGCAATATACGGTAATATGATAGAGGAAAAAAGAAAAACTCTAGCAAGAGTGGTGTATATATATAACAAAGCAATGAAGGAGAATTGGGAAAATTATCAAAATGATCTTGAGGTGTTCTTGAAGAAAATAAGGGCTTAAGTAAATGTTTTGAAAATGAATCAAAAGATAGTATCAATGCTATATGAGACATTATTTCAAACAAGAACTTACCCAAGAAGAAGATAGTCAAGGAGGAAAGTAGCAAGAAACAAAAATCTCAGAAGACGAAGCTGCACAAAACAAGTATACAGTGAGTAAATTATAAGTAGAGTTAGGAAGTTCATTGCAGGTAAACGTGTATTTTGGAATATAAAGGAGTTGAACAAAAAAATTGCAGCAATAAATAGAAAGAATAAAAGCACAAAAGGAGATTGAGTTGAGAAACAGTTGAAAAAAGAGATAAGACATGCAATTGACAGAAGGTATGAAAGTATTGATGGTGATATTGGAAAGATGTTGATAAGTTTGCTTGAAAAACCAACCAATAAGATTAGAATTGATAGAGTGCTTGAACAAAAAGGAAATAGTTGGGGTTTAATAAATGCACCAGAGCTAGTACTGGAAAAAACAAGAGATTATTATTGTGAACAGTTTAGAGAAAGAAAAGTTGTACTAGATGAAAAAGTGTTCAAAAAATTTTATAGCCTATTGAAGGAGGTGAAAGTTTTTGAATGATATAATAATCTTGAGATAGAAATTTCAGAAGAGGAGTGGTCAAGTACAGTAAGAAAGATAAAGAGTAATACAGATGCAGGAATTTTGGGAATAGAATATGTGTTAATCAGAAGAAGTTCACAAGATTTGCTAGCTTGTGCATGAAATATAGCTGTATACTAGACAAGTAAAAGGTTGTGCAAATCTATCCGATTCCAAAGAGTGAAAATGGGTTATTAATTAAATAATATATAGCAAAGGATCTTCACAACTCTCTCCTCCGCATGGACTGGGTAGGGCCAGGTAATAGCAATACCCTAGCCCTACCTAGGGCTTAACTTTTGAGCCCTTACCCTAGGGCCCAAAACCTAATACCCTAGCCCAGCCTATCAGGCCTACAAGTACCCATGAACTACCTGTGGGCCTAAATTTACCTATATAAAATTATGATTAACAAAGAGGATCTTGAACGGCTAGAAAGTTTTGAAAGTTATGGAACTGTTGATGCAAATAACGGCTTGTAATATTTTAAAAGGAGTTGTCTTGGTGCCACCCCGGGTGGCAAGTTATTTTGCTACCCTCAGTGATCATCCAATCAAATCACTTGGGTGCGACCCGTGATCGTCCAATCAAATTCGATCACGTGCACTTATTTTTTAAAAATATCGCATATCAATATATAATGAAATCATATTACCACAAAAAAATTTCTTACAGTAAAAAATACATCACACCGCCACAAACAATTCCCAAATGTCAATAGCACGACAACTACACGACAAGGCTACACCAAAATTGGCGACTCCAATAACTCCATTAACGACACTCCAACGGCGAAATCACACCTGGAAGAAAGAGAAACAACAATATATAAAAAAAAAACGACTCCAAGATGAAGAAAACGGCGACTTCAATACTCCAGTAATGACGGCTCCAATGGCGAAATCACACCCGGAAGAAAGTGAAGCAGCAGTAAAAAAAACTGACTCCAAGGCGAAAACCTTACCCAAACCTCCAGTAACGACGGCTTCAACAGCGAAATCACACCCGGAAGAAAGAGAAGCGGCAGTAAATATATAAGAAAAAAAAATGACTCCAAGACAAAAACTTACCGAAACCTCCAGTAACGACAGCTCCAACGGCGTAATCACACCCGGAAGAAAGAGAAGCAAGCAGTAAATATTAAAAATTAAAAAAAAAGACCCCATGACGAAGAAAACAGCGACTTCAATACTCCAGTAACGACGGCTCCAACGGCAAAATCATACCCGGAAGAAAGAGAAGTGGCAGTAAAAAAAAAAAAACCTCCTGACTCCAAGACGAAAACCTTATCCAAACCTCCAGTAACGACGGCTCCAACGGCGAAATCACACCCAGAAGAAAGAGAAGCGGCAGTAAATATATAAGAAAAAAAAAACAACTCCAAAACGAAAACTTACCGAAAACTTCTAGTAACGACGGCTCCAATGGCATATTCACACCGGAAGAAAGAGAAGCAATCAGTAAATATTAAAAATTAAAAAAAAGAGACCCAAAAACAAAGAAAACAGCGACTAAATACTCCAGTAACGACGGCTCCGACGGCGAAATCATACCCGGAAAAAAGAGAAGCGGCAATAAAAAAAAAAACCCCTTTTGATTCCAAGACGAAAAACTTATCCAAACTTCCAGTAACGGCTCCAATAGTGAAATCACACCCGGAAGAAAGAGAAGCGGCAGTAAATATATAAGAAAAAGAAAAACCAACTCCAAGACGAAAACTTACCGAAACCTCCAGTAACGACGGCTCCAACGGCAAAATCACACCCGGGAAGAAAGAGAGGCAGAAAAACAAAGCAGATCTAGATCAAAAAAAAAAATAAATAAATAAAAACTTATCTGATTTGATTGGTCGATCTGTTGGTGGAGTGGTAAAAAAATATTTACCACCCAGGTGGCACCAGGACTTTTCCATTTTAAAAAATAAAATATTTTAGTTAAATTAATTAATAAAGCTTGACTTTGGACTTTATATGAAATAAGTTATAGTTATCCCACGTCCCAATATAATCACATAGTATTATATAAAATTTTAAAATCGATCTTTCTTAAAGAATTTGATTGTTCTGCCAAGAAAAAATCGCCAAAAAAGTAAACAGTGACGCATATAATTTACTTAATTGACAAACCACTCCAACGTTTCATTCTTGGTGTTATTGTTACATATACAGTACGTATATTGGGTTTAGAATTAATATAGTACGTATATATTATAAAATAATGTATAGTTATTGAATGCGTAGCAGATAATAACTGGAGGTATTTGATAGGTGATTACAATTATATCGTGATCTGAGTGGTCATAATATTATTGTTACACCTACAAATAACGGGAAGTATCTGGCATCGAATTTGATCGTGAGATGGCTGGGCCAGGACCCCAAAGGATACATATATAACTCAGATCCAGACTCAAAATTTTAATATAACTTTATATACTTAATTTTATTAAAAGCTTTATACAAAATTATCATATAAGTTTAAATTTACTATAAATTATACAATTTTAGTTCTGAGTACCAGTATGATCATGTTAACCACCAAAGCCAAAAACATAATTACACAAAAAAAAGTGACGAAGAGAAAATCAGAAACCTATCTAGAAAAAAAGGGCGGTAGTTAACCGTGTTCAAATTCAACAACAAAATTTTTAGTTCCGAAAATAAGCTACCCATACGATCGATGAACGTTGCTACATAGTAAAGTCTAAATTTTACTAAGCAAATCGATTAAAGTCGCATAAGTAACATTGTTCAGCAGATCAAAATACGCGTACCCTGAAAATTTCATACAAATCGGAGAACTTTTTATTATTTGACTTTTAATTTTTACGTTCAATGGTTTTTTTTTATAAAAAAAAAACCGTTGAACGTAAAAATTAAAAGTCAAATAATAAAAAGTTCTCCGATTTGTATGAAATTTTCAGGGTACGCGTATTTTGATCTGCTGAACAATGTTACTTATGCGACTTTAATCGATTTGCTTAGTAAAATTTAGACTTTACTATGTAGCGACTATAATCGATTGACCAAAAATCACTTTATAAGTTACTCCCGATTTTTTTCTGCATATTTATTTATTGTTTATAACATATTTATTTATCGTCTACAGCATATTTATTTATTGTCTACAGCATATTTATTTATTTATTTTACTTATTAAAGTTTTGTATTCAAAAATAAGCTACCTCTTTATTGTGCTTTAAATTACTTAAAATAGTAAATAAGCTACCCACGGTTTTTTTTTGTTAAAAATCGGCAAAAAAAGGTAGCTGCAACATACGGTATATATCAATTTATATCTACTTAAAAATTTTCCCGATGTATATATAGTATCGTTATACAAAAAAAGATTGTACTTGTTATAAAGATCGTCTTTGTTATACAAATAAACATCTAACTTTTCAAAAAATTACCAGTTGGTTATACAAATTTAAACATATGACATATGGAAAAATTATATATAAGTCTATACAAAGCCAGATCTCAGTATTATATGTATCCTTCGGGGTCCTGCTGGGCCCTACAGTAATGTTGTTAGTCGAAATACTTAATTTAGTCAACTATTTAGGCAATTAGTGTCTAAATATATTTCGACATGGCATTATTTTTTTTCGAAATGTCAAAAGTCTAAATTTGCCTAAATGTCTAAATAGTTGACTAAATAAATACTATGTGACTAAATGTCTAAATAGTTGACTAAATATAATACTATATGACTAAATGTCTAAATTAAAATAAACAATAAAAATATTATATATGTATATGTATGTAGCATTAGTATATAATCGTTTTATATTATCTATTTAGAAGTCTAAAATTTTAATAAATGTTCTATGCTTTTAAATATGGTGTTTATTATTAAATCACATGCTATTAAAAATATTAAGCCCATATTTTGTACTTAGCCATTTCTAATGGCTGTATTTGTTATTAATGCGCATTATTTAATTTAAACTTTAAATTGATAGTTTATACTTACCGGTAGCCATTTTATAATGTCTATATTTGTTATTAATAATACATATTATTATTTATATAATTTGTTTTAAAGTTGTAAATATGAAGATTCTATTTAATTATAGCGTTTTGCAAAAAAGTGTGACCCTGTGATTTACACAGTAAAATTTTAATTCCCTATTGATCATAAAACGTCTATGTTTTATCTGAAATCTTTAAAATTGAAAAATCGGCTGATTTCTCGTGATTTTAAATGACACTATGATCTGCAGAGGTCACACATTTTTGCAAAGCGCAATAAGCTCTGGTAAGCTCTGGTATAGCTTTAAAACAACCAGAAAACTTTGTACATTGCTTCATATTATTTGTAAAACCTAATAACTTACAGTATTAAATAATAAAAATAGAATCTAATTGGGCCACTCAATACAAGAAATAACTATAAAGATTTAGAATTCGATCATCGATTCTAAAACGATTTTGCGGTTTCAATCATCGATTTTGATTTTTAGAATCGATTCGCATCCCTACTTCATGATATTTACATACAGTTCCGCAGCTGCAATGGCAGTGCAGGGACCTAAAACAGATGATGCAGGATGACGCCCCGATTCTCTTTAGCTATATGGGCGTATGTTAGACATCTTGCTTATGCTTGTGTTTTCATATAGTTTAGGACCTTGGGTTTAGAAAATTTTAGAACCGAGAGGTCAGTAGTTTATGTGTGAGTTGATTGGTATAGGGTCAAATAATTAGTCCTAGACTAGAGGTATTGATGTTAAAGTATGAACGCTAGAGCTTGTTTGGATAGCGAACCTATTACTATATGTTTTTTCATATATATTTCTTAATTTAGACATTTTAACATTATTTAGACATTTCGACATTATTTACACATTTCGACATAATTTAGAATTTCGATAATATTTAGACATTTCGGCAGCCTAAATATCAAATGTCGAAATATTTCTACAAGCATAAAACAATTTCGGCTAACAACATTACCCTACAGGGCCTAGTTATCTCACGATCAAATTCGACGTCAGATACGTCAGTTATTGGCGTGAAGCATTACACAAAAGTTGAACGATCTCAGGATCCTGTAATTGGATTTTGATAGTTTTGGGCTTGTTAGAATCGTCTCACTGAGGCGAACATTTTGGTAGTTGAATCATCCAAAACAGACCAGTAGATCAAAAGTTATCCAATTTTTAATATATATATATATATATTATTAAATTTTAACCAATCAAATGCTTAGAAAAATTATCAGGTGGGTAGGGGTCAGTTACTTAGTGAAACCCTAATCAGGTGATTTTTGGTGCTCCCCTAATTATTATTAAATATTTAAAAATTTATATTTTAACAACTACTAATTCAATTAAGCTAAAATTTTAACTATATATTTAGCATATATAACAATATACTTGTACAATAAAACTTACAAAATTGTAAATTAGTAACAAAAATATAGTTATTTTTAAAAGGTATTTTTTTTTGCTTTTTTTAATAAAAATACTAAATTTTAAAAATTTTATATTAATAGATAGTTTAGAACTTGGTTTATTTAGTACAAAAAAAATTATAAATAGATAATTAAAAATTAAAAAATTTTTATATATAGATAAATTATTTGATTTTAATTTATTCATATTTTTGCATTTTACAAATTGAAAAAATAAGTTATTAATAAAAATTTTTATTTACATTAAAATAAATCCGCAGACCTGTGTAATAAATAAATGCATTTAAATGTTTATATTAAATTTCAAAAATTTTTTTATTATAAAAAATATCGTGTATCTACATTTTTGCACTGGACCATATTATGAAATATAATTAAAATAACCAGTAGTGATGATCACCACTAGTTACATAGCAGTATAAAAAGATCTGCTATTCTTTTTTCGTTTCTTTCTTATTTTTTATTTCTTTCTTTTTTTCTTTTTTATTTATTTATTACTAACATAACTTTTTTATTTTTTTTTATTACTATTAGATCGTTCGTCATTTTAGTCGTTCGTAGTTGGTATCGCCCATTCAGTATTCCTTGCAATGTGTGCTTTCTTCGTTGTTGGTATCATCTAGTTTGGTGTTTTCTCTTCGTTTCTGGTGTCAGGGTTGGCATGAATGGAATTCGGACAATGGAAATCTGTCAGATTTCCATTGTTTGAATGTTTAATCAAAAGCAATGGACATAGGATTGGACCAGGGTTGGATTCGGACAACCTGATTGGTCAATTTTTAAGTATTGTAAAAAAAAGATCCAGCATCAATTTTCAATTTGCTGTCCCTGGTTGATTGCCTCATATTAGAAAATTTAATTCTGATAATTTTCATGAGCTTAAGCTCACATTTATGTAAGAAACCTAATTGCACTGTTTTATGAGAATTTTAATGTAGTATAATTTGGTTCTTTATAATAAATCCTAATTCATAACATGATTTTATACTATTGCGTCAATAAAATATTGCATTACTTACTTTAATTAACGTATTTATAACTTTATTAGCCATTAATAAAAATAATAAAATATATTAAAATTCTCGAATGATTTGTTGCACAAAATTATAGGCACAATAGGTTTATATTGCACAAGTACATCTTCAAACATATGTATTAACGCTAGGAGATTTTAAAAATTAGTATTTAAACATATTGGACATTGGAAAACTGTCTGAATTGTTCTATGCAAAAGTAATGAACATTGTCCTATGCTTGCGCCTTATAGGACATTGAACATTGCATAGGACAAATTGGAAATGTCCAATGTCCAGTAAAAATTTACCAGATATATAGCTTGCCCAACCCAGCCTGGTGTCACGTTCTCCTTGTAATGCAGTTTGTGCCATCCAGTTTGGTGTTTTTCTTTCGCATCTGGCGGTGTCTAATTCGATAATTCTTGTAACACGTTTTTTCTTGTTGCTATACTGTATGTCTTTTCTTTTGTCGTTGACATCGTTGAATTTGGTACTTCTTTAGACGCAGGTTAGTCTTGTTTTCAGTTTCATTTTTCGTGCTAATGCAGTGCTAACTCTTCTTTTCGGGTATTGAATTGTTCACCGTCGTTTGTGTTTTTCTTTTTGCTGCTGTTAATTGGAATGCTTTTATTGTTGGTATCAAATTTTGTTGCGTTATATTGGCACTTTTTTCGTCATTTTGGCATTTTCTGGTATGATTATAGAGATATGATTTCCATTTTTTTTGTTATGTATTATGTTGATGTACATGCTGACTAACTCTTCTTTTCTATAACAAGATTATTCGGTATAGTTCGCCGTCACGTATCATTTTGACTTTGTTTGTCATATGCTATTAAGATATTGTTTGGCTGGTCATTATTGGAACTTAGTTAGGTTAGGGTAAGGGTTTGGATATAGTTGTTCGTGCTAGGGATCTAGGAAAATGGAGCGACACAAAGACGATAACTGTAGCGAGTGACTTTAGAGTTTGCCTTGCTTATCCTTATAGGTGTTTCTGAGTGTAATCAAAGCATGATATATTTGTTTCCTTGAAATTTTTAATAATGTATATTATAGTTGTATTTAGAGATGGGCAAAATGCAGCATTTTAAAAAATTTCATGCAAATGCGGCATTCATGCAGCATGCAAGCATTAATGCAACATGCATCTATACAAAAAATTTTTTTTTTTTTTTTATTTTTTATTTTTTTTTTTTTAATATATTTTTTTAAAAAATTTTAATTAGTCAATTAATAAAAAGTTTTCCAATACTTATGAAAATTTTGTGGTAAGTGTATTTTGATCTGCTAAATAAGTTTACTTAAGCGATTTTAATCGATTTGCTTGGTAAAATTTAGACTTACCTATGTAGTGACTTTTGTCGATTGTGGGGCGAATATATTTTTTTAAAAAATTTTAATTTTTCTGTCGAATGTAAAAATCAAAAGTCAATTAATAAAAAATTCTCCAATACTTATAAAAATTTTATAGTAAGTGTATTTTGACCTGCTGAATAAGTTTACTTAAGTGATTTTAATCAATTTACTTAGTAAAATTTAGACTTTACTATGTAGTAACTTTTGTTGATTATGGGTGGCTTATTTTCAGATCAAAGATGTTTTTGAGTTTTTTTAAATATTATATAATTTGATTGGTCAATAGTCCTATTACTAGGGGAGTCAGGACCTATGTAAACTCTAATCACATAATTTACTGCACTTCCCTAATTAGTAAAATTTTGTTAATCATAAGAGTTTATAGAATTTTATCAATAAAATTCCATAAACTCTTATTATTCAAAAATTTTTACTAATTAATTCTAACTTAATGCACTAAGTAAACATGTTTAGCGCCTAAAAATATATTAAATCAGCAGAATTGTTTTTATTTTACTTAACATTTGGAAAAAAGATGCTTAAATTTGAATTTTTTGATGAAGCATTAGCCTTAGATTAGTTTTTATCTTAAGTGCACTTTATATATTATTTGTTAGATGAAATTTGTTATGGGCAAAATGTAGCATTTTAAAAAATTTCATGCAGCATGCAGCATTCATGCAATATGCATGCAGCCATGCAATCATGCGAAAGTGCCCATCTCTACACCTGGCACTAGCAAATTTCTTTAGATTTCACGTTAGGATTAGGGTCAGGATCAGGATTAGGGTCAGGGTTAGGATTAGGGTCAGGATTAGGGTCAGAGTCAAGTTTAGCGTTAGATGCGCATTAAAAAGTCGATTTAAACCGGTTAACATAGGATCCAAAAAACCGGTTCTACGCCCTGGTAGAAACCTCTAACCAAAAAAAAATTGTCTTGAACAATTTTGTTAAATATCCTACTAACTCCTAAAAGTTAGCACGAACCCTAACCCTAACCCTATAATAGCTCTACTTGCATTCAGTATTTTGATTATTTTGATTGTTTTGATTATAGGATTACGTAGTGAAGATCATTTGTTATATTACACGAAATTCAGAAATTTTTGGTGATCCACTGCGTACCGGTATCACGTGGATTTCAGCATCATCCAATTTCAGCATCATCCCCGACATTTATTAATAATGAACCGCATTAACAAAATTCTTATTTTAGTTATTACGGTCTTTATTAAAGACTAACCTTACCTATAATTAATAAAACAATAGCACTTATATACATATAATCAGCCTACTGTTTAAAGTTACGTATAACGTCTTAATCTTCTTTTTTTTTATTGACCGTTAAATTTGGACTAGCACAAACTGGTGCTCAATTTCTATTTTAATTATTATTTTTAATAGTAGTTGCTATTTTTAGTAAGTAGGTCGACATCACAGACTTAAAAGAATCAAATGAATTAATAGAATCAAAGGATTCGAAAGATTCATCAAAAAGAATTAATAATTAGAATATTAGTAAAGTTTCATTTTAATCCCTCGAGCTCACCTCAATAAAAGAACTCAGTTGCGTTGACAACTCAGTTCGAGTTAGAGTTAAGAACTCAGTGGAATTTGAAAGCTTTAGAGTTCTATGTTGTAAAGTAATAACCTTTGAAATTAGTGTAGAAGTGTTATTGTTAATAATTTCCCCCGATAGACAATTGACATATCCGCCAATTTGATTTTTAGGGGTCTTTTTTCAATAAACAGTTACACAGACTTTTGCCATTAAATGACGTGAAGAATAACAAACGAAACATTCAATAAAAAAGCTTTTTAGTCTTTATATGAAATAGACAATTAATAAATACTAAAAAAAACAACTACACTAAGCCGTAAAAGAAAGCACTATCACTAGTTGTTGAAGTGCTCAGGTATTTTCGGGTAGTGAATGATCGGTTTGTCATTTGAACGATCGGTTGTATAATGGGTAAGGGCGAATCCGGAAGTAATTTTACAGGAAAACAGCCTTTTTAGCCTACTTTTAGCTAATAATAAAACATGTAGATAATTGCAATATTCTACACTTAATTATGACTTCAAAGTGAATTTAAAAGACCGTTTTTTGTAAAAACTCTCCTTGTAATAAATTTTAACGGCAAATAATTCTCAATCATGATTGGCTAATTTTGGGGTCAAACCAAATCGGCCGATATGAATAAACTGTTATAGCAATTTTTGATATTGCCTTTTTTAAGAACACTAATTAATACTCTAAAAAAGAAAAAAATGGTGCTAGCTTTTTAGCTTCTTTTAATTGTTGCTTAATTACCTTTTTATCATTTTCATTTTCCCCTTAGGAGTTAAGAATAGGAGCCAGTTTTGATACAAGACAGAGCATAATTATTAAAGATTTAGCATATAGGATTAGATTATCACCTCATTTTTTTCACTCTACAATTACTCTTATATATCGCCGTTAATCACTTCGGCTACATTATTAATTTCGTTGTCGACTGTATAGAAGTCAATTAGAGAAATTTTCCAGTTCTTCACCTTCAGAATATAAAATTTCAACTAGAATAAAGGAAAACAGATAGCCAATATAGAAAAAGGGGACGCCGGCAAGGTCATTTAAGTATTAATCCTCATAATTTCGTTGTTGAGGTATAAGTTAGTTAACATCAATTATTAATCTACAAGGAGCAATTAATATTTTACAAATTAGGCTATTTTGTTATTATCGTCCTTGCTCGGCTTCGCTTGCTAGTGTTATTATTAATAAACCGATTACCTCCCGATAAGTGAATTTGTAATAAGTCCAAATCCTGTGACCTCATATTAGAGTCTTGTGGCGTATTCTAGAGCTCTACTTGACGAATTAGAATTAAAGCTCGCTCTGCTACCTCGAATCCGACGGGTCAACCCACGGGTTGACCTGTTGGATTGACCCACCCATTTCACCCGGGTTGCTACATCTCAACCCGGGTCACCCGCCCACCCGCGGGTGACCCAGGTGGCTCCAACCCGGGTTACATCACTAAACTAACATGTACTGGAGAGAGTACGTGTAGATCTTATGGTTTCTTTTAAATAATTTACTATGATATTAAATATTTTTCGAATTTGATTCTGTCAACTTCACAAATTTGTATTAATGTATCAGGTCTCTGCCCATGGGTGACCTGTGGGTCAACCCATGGGTCACCCGCAGGTTGACCCACCTGTTCTCACCCAGGCTATTACAACTTGACCCGGGTCACCTACCCACCCATGGGTGACCCAGGTACAGGGACAATTAGGGATGCATTAGTCCTGAAAAAACTGGTCTGGACCGGTCTTGGACCGGGCTGATAAGGACCATGGGACCATTAAAGGGCCAATCCTAGAAGCGGTCCTTGTGATGTTTGTATCACCCAATCAAATGTCTTGATCAGGTGTAACATAAATTATATGATGTTTGTTTACATCTGATAGTAAATAATTTTTTTTTTTTTTTTATTCTTTGACGAGTCCGCTAGATACTTGCGAGTGAACAGGAGAATACTATGCTAAAATAAATTTACAAGATATTCGGTTCTTTCTCATGTAAGCCTAACACCACTCGGTTTTCTATAAAGGACCTAAGTGTACCCTGTCGCACTGTTTCCCTAACGAAACAGGTTTCGGTGGTGACCCATCAGTAGCCAAACCAAAAGGGCTTTTTACTCCTCTCGATGAAGCCTAACATCCCTTCTTCCACCAAACTTCCCATCATTTTAAGTTTTCTGAAACCTTTTCTTTCCACTTCTCTTTACGTTCCTTCTGGCCTTCCGAAGTTTTGCTTTCTTCATACTTCTTTTTTCCTCCCTTCTGTTTAGTCCTTTTCCTCTGTTTTTCTTTTCGTACAATGCCTCTTTTTTCCTCCCATTCATTTACTGTCTGGCAGCGGTCTTTCCAAATGATTTCAAAAAGACTGTTCCATGTTATGTTTAAAACGTCTTCAATAATGCGACTCGTTATTTTGTTAGAGCGAAGCTGCTTCTGGATTCTTAACTGAGCTTTGTAACAGAACAAACCCTTAATCAGACCTTTCCGTATGCTAATCATCTCCTCTTGATTTTCTCCAAAAATTAGGTTTGTTAGCTTCTGTTTGGATAATCGTTTTCGAACGTCTTTTGACAGGTTGTTCCAAGCAAATTCTGCTGCTACCGATTGAATACTCCACCATGAAACTTCATAGCCTTCACATTCCGCCAAATGGTTATGTGCTTCCTTGGATTCTGAATTGCAGCTCAGACAATTTGAAGATTCATATAAGTCCGGTCTTCTCTTATTTAATAGGTCGAGGAGAGGTAGATTTTCTGAAAGGCACTTGATAATAAAACAGGCTTTTTTACTTCTTCTGGTTGTTGAACCTCGTATACCGGTTACTTCCTTGAGCTTCTTCCAAAACATCGACCAGCTTTTGTCATTGTACACATTGTTTTGTACTGTACTACACAGACTTTGTGAAAGACGCCACTCAGCACCTATATACATATTGTTGAGTGTTTTGATAAAAACTCGAGGCGGTATCTCTACTAGCCGATTTTTCCAATATAAAACACTTTGGAATCTTGAACTTTCTCCTAATTCTACTTGAATTGTTTCTGATGCTTCACAACCTTTCTTTGCTAGTTTGTCCGCCAAATCGTTCCATTTGTTGTTGCTGTGCGCTTTCACCTTGTTGAGCTCAAGGGTAATGTTCTTAGTTCTTATTAGATCTATGATTTTTTCCGTCAGAAGAAAATTAGATCGCTTTAGCGCCCTTCTTGCTGGTTCAAGAGAGAATCCTGATTCCATCGCGCAGATTGCTGCCAGACTATCTGTGTAAACTATAACTTCTGCTTCGCTTGGAATTGTTAAGAGCATGGTCCATATTGCTAAGAGTTCTGCCTTTGTTGATGATGGCCATTGGAATGCTTTAATTGACATTGTATCCAAAATTTTTTCCTCTGTGTCGTTTAATTGAACCCACCCAGCTCCCATCATGCAACAGGAATTAATGTTACTCAAACTCTCTACTAGAGAACCGTCTGTGTAAAAAATGAACCGTTCACATTTCCTATCTAAGTTTTTCCTAAAACTATTTACTAAAAGATACTCTGTTTCACTCTCTAGCTTCTCCTTCAAAATTAATTCTATTTCCAAACAATTGACTATGCTAATATTACTGAAAATTTGTTCTTTTGAACCTATACTACTTATTCTTTTCTTTTTTCTTGCCCCAGAAACCATATCCACATTTATTGGGAATTTACGTTTATCTCCTTCTCTATATGGCCTTGGGAGCACCCCTACGACATTTTCTTTCTTGATCCAGCTTGCACAGACACCTTTACTACTTTCTTCTCCAAATTGACAGCCTTCGCATTTGACAATGCAGACATTTGCTGACTTTTGAGATAAACTATCACGCCAATGTTCGACACATACTTCTTTTTTACCCTTCTGTGTTATTCTACCATATTCTTGTTTACTTAGATCACTATTATATATGACCCAATCCTTTACCCGTCGGTCCTCTGAAATGAGGGTCTTTTTGATCTCCAGGGCTAGCGAATTCGGTTCTGGCATATTAAGACTTGCTGCAATTTCTCTTGTGTCTGTTTCTATAATTACTTCTCTTTCTAGTTCAGCGAACCAAAAAGCTTTCTTTCCCTGACTTGAAAGGCCTAAGACTTTTTTTAATTGTTGCCAAGTAATCATGTTTCTTCCTTCAAAGTTGATTAATTGCCCAAAATATGTCAGACTAAATTTATTTAAGTGCTTGTATGAACGATAAAAGCTTTTTGGTGATAGTAAGCTCTTTATTTTGACCAAAGCGATTTCTGGAGTGATAGTGTCTTCAGTCAGTGTTATTTCGAGGTCTCTCTCTTTTGCTTTGAGGCAGATTGAGCAGTCCAAATTGCCTTTCCATAGTTTCTCTAGAGTTACTATGTCTGACTCTTTAGGAGATCTTTCGCTTAGTGCTGCTAAAAACCAACCTTGTGTAATGCGTTTCTTCGCGACGTTTGCCTCGATTCCTGTACTATTTAACCTATATATCAGGCCTGTTATTTGCTTTGTGAAGACTTCATCGCTAAGTTTCTTACAGTTGCCTAAATTTTGGTGAGTTACTAGGCAATTACTTGTTGAACGTGCGAATTCTATTTTGTTTTTCACCATTCTTAGAAAAGGTTGCTGAATTTCGTCTAAATTCTTTCGTGAAAAATTGGTTGTTTGTAAAATGTAGCTCAGTTTGGGAAGAATACACATGTTATTGATGTATGAGAGTTGGCTAAGCGTCAATTTTTTGTGATATAATGTTTCACAAAATTGTTGCAAAATCCATTTCGCTTTTGCTTTTATAAGCTTCTCATTCTTCCTCTGGTTCAACCAAACACCTAGAAATCGCACTAGGGTATCTTTCCCTTCTGCTATGATTTTGTTTTGTGATAGAAGGATCGACTTTTCCTCTCTTGTATTAAGTGCTACTAACTTAGACTTCTTGGGGTTGATCTTTATATCGTTTATCTTGTAAAACTCCTCCGCAATCTTTAAGGTCGCTTCTAGCTGTTGCTTGTTGCTGGCTACCCACGTTGTATCGTCAGCATAGGCAATTGCTGCACATCGGGTTGAATAGTTTGTAGGATATGCCTCATGTTTACCCAAACTCAGATCATAGCCCAAGTTGGTTTCATTTTGTACATAACACAAAAGCGGATCATAAAAAACCCTCCAGACCAAGGGTGATACTACTTCCCCCTGGTCTATTCCATCTATGGCTTTAAAGCCGTTGCTAAGTCCGAAGGCCGTAATAATTTTAAGCTGACGTTCACCAAAGAGATCTAGAATGAAATTAATTGCAGTAGACGGAAGCTTTAATCGTAACAGAGCTTTTTCCAACATTTCTAATGACACCGAATCGAAAGCTTTTTGCATGTCTTGCAAGAGTATCCAAAGCTCTTTTCCTTTTTCCAATGCTTCTCCTATAATCGAATTTATGATATGTATAGGAGCTTCCGTTGAGCAGCCCGGAAGTCCAGCGAAATTGAAACCCCTTAGCACTGCATTTTCTTTAAAAATTCTTGAGAGACGCATTGTGAAGATTTTTGTGACACATTTCCTAAACGTTTCTAGGAGTGCAATGGGCCTTATATTATTGAGATTGTACCCCCAATCTTCGTTTTTAGGAATTGCATACAGTTGAGCCACTTTCCACTTATTTGGGATCAAACCGGTTTGTATACATGCTAGTGCAAAATTTCTAAAAATAGCATGTGTTTTGCTATCCGCTTTCTTTATCAGAATGTAACTTATTCCCGAAATACCTGGTGCCGATTTTAAACTTAAGCTACTTAGCATTTGGTCCCATTCTTCTTCAGATATTTCTTGTAAAAGGTCCTCATACCAGTTCTCTTGTATGAAACTTAAAGGTTTATACGTTTCTTTCCATGCTTGGGACATGCGGTTTGGATTTGCGTTTCTTTTCTTGTACTGAGTTTGAAAGTGTTTTTCTGTATGCTGCATAACGTCTTCAGGTTCTGTAATGAGTTCTCGACTGTGATCTTGATTTTCTATAATTATTTTATTAAGCACAATTTTATTGTATGGCTTATTTAGCAAACTATTCAGCATTTGACCCTGGTTGTTATCTATCATCTCGCACCGTCTTTCAATCTTTTCCTGAATTTCCTTGTTTCTACTACTTATATTTTCTAATAAGCATTTTTTTTCCAAGATCTTTTTCCATCCTCTTAAGTCCTGCTCTCCTTCGTCTAGATTTTGGGCTTGAATCATATCTATTTCTAAATCTAGGGTTCTATTTATGTTCAAAATAGTATTGTTTGCTGAATCTATTATGCTAAAATTTGGTTGAGAAGTTTTATTGTCACGGATATTTCTAATAACCTTGCCCAAGTCCAGTATGCTTTTTTCTAGATCCGTTTTTGTTTTGGATTTTTTCCTACTACAGCCTGTGTTTAATACTTTTTTCCTTGGTAAGGTTTGGTTGGCTGCTTTTATTATTGCGTTGTGAATGACGTCCCACGTTTGATCAAGTTCTTTCTTTCCTATAACGGTTCCTGGTTGTACTATATTTATTCTCTTTATGGCCTGGTTATCTTTTAAGGAACTTTGAAGAACTGTCGCATAGTTTTCCCAATCTTCTGCGCTTGTCTTGTCGTAAAGATAGATTGTTCTTTTTTGTCCACGTTGCTTTATTGTGGAGAGGTTCTTTTTCTCGATCAGGTGCCCAAGGTGAATCTTTACTACGGCTGCATTGTGGTCACTGTTTGTCCAAGTACTCATCTCCTCTATTTTAGCTTCCACCATTCCTAGGCCAAGCTCCTTTGATGTCCAAATTTGATCTATTCTTGAGCTTTGATCCTGTCTTGACCATGTAAATTCCTTGCTACCTGGGTTGATTACTCGATACGAATCTACGAACTCTTGCTTATACAACCATTTATACAAAGGAAATTTTTTGTGCTGCGACCTTGGGCATTTCCTGTCCAGGTTTTGATCAGGGACATAGTTAAAATCCCCCATGATAATATATTGGCTTCTTTGGGATCCTTGGGCTACTTTTTTGACGATACTTTGTTGAACTGCCCTTGTGATTTCTTTATTGTTTGGTGGTATGTATACCATAATGATTATTAACTCTAGTTGTTTAAAGAGAAATGTCGCTTCTAAATAGTATGGTGAATCCTTTTTAACTTGACCTAGGTGTCTCTCCCACTTTTTGTGAATCAGAAGTCCTACACCAGATCCTTTTTTCTTTTCTTTCTCCGTATTTGACCAAAAACCAACAAAATTCTCTCTATTAAAGTCCAAAAAAACCCCTTCTTTACTACTAATATTTGTTTCCGCAATACCAATAATATCTAGATTTTTTTCCAATGCCCATTCTGATATTATAACACTTTTGAAACTATTACTTTTAAGCCCATTAATGTTGTGGCATCCTACTTTGAAAAAATGATTATTTTGTGAGAGTGGGCTTATTGTATTATTGAGAGATGAGGATGCCTTCTGTATGTGCAAGCCTGAGGGCTTGCATACTTTCATTGGGACGCCCTTGGCGAATATTAGGAGCGATAGGGAACATAAGTTCCCTGTTTTTCTTCAATATTACGAAGCCTTCTAAGAATTTCTTCGAGTACATTGTCATGGTTTGATGTCTTTTGGTCTGCCTCGACATATGATAGTGCCTTTCGAGATATACTGCGAGATCTTGAAATGCTAGAGTCTCTACTTGTATTTTTAACAAATTCCTTCTTTTTCCCTTGTGATCTTCCCAGAGGTGAGTTATTACGACTTGTCTTTTTATAAGGCTTGAAATTCTCTTTCTCCAATCTTTCTGTATATCTAGTATTTCTCTTTGCTTTTTCTTGATTTTGTGTAACCTCTGACAGACTCCTCTTGTTAGACGTACTCCATTTAAGTTTCGTATTATAGTACCAAGCTACATTTTCTATTGCTGTGTTTAGGTCTTCACTATTTTTGAAATAAACGAATGCGGCACTTCTTTGATTACCGTTGCTATTTTTAGGGATGAAAACCATTTTGGCTTTCATTCTCCCTAACTGTCGTAAAAGGGCTGCTTCCAAAGCTATATGGGGGAGCCCTCTAAGAATTGCTCTATGTTCTTTCCTTTTTTTCAAAAGTTCTGCATCAAATTTGCCTGGTGTTAGTCTGCATAATCTTCCTTCTTCGTAGTGCAGGGACCATAGACTTTGTAGGTTTTCCTTTTTTTCCTTATTTCTGCATTGTATATGAATGAAAACTGCTCTTGTTTTGTTGAAGTCCTTCCATTCCGTAGAAATGACTCTGCCAAAATGATTAAAGCATCGTCTAATCTTTGCGAATCTTGAGTCTGCAGGGAGATCCCACAATGTTAAGCTAGTTTGTAACTCTAATTTTGTGTTGTTGACACTTCTATCTATATCCATATCGCTTTTGTTTCCTCTGTTTACAGCTGTACTAGTTATACTCGTTTCCGTTACTATTGTTTCTGTGCTTTCTTTTGCTTTACTTTTGAAAAAATTTTCTTTTGCATTAAAAATACTAATCATTTCCTTGGTGTCCTCTGTTCCATAATCTAGACATCCACATTCTGCATAAAGTAGTGTTGCCTTCTCTTCTGCCTCTTCTGATTTGTCTTCTACTAGAATCTCTATCTCACTTTTATTTAAATTCATTTCTGCAACTCTGATTCTGTTATCAGTTTTCTTTTTGTTGCTTGGACTGTCGAGGTTTTCCAGACTTCTTTTCTTAATTGCTACATCGCGCCCTTCTTTTATGGTACTTTCCATAGTCGGTAGTTCTCTTTCTTCTGGTTTCTCTTCTATAAGTACTTGTTCTTCATGTGTTAGTTGTTCCTTACGTGTTTTCTTTTGTTGAATCCATTTATAAAGCTCAATTGTGCGCCGAATAGTCGCTATAAAATTGGGATCATTTATACCAATATATTCGGCTATGTGTTTGTCTATTTTAAGAGTTAAAGATTTTTGTTCATCGTGAAACCTGTTTACTTCTTCATGTGGTTTGGTGTACAAATTTTTATAATTTCTAATTTCATTGTTTCCTTAAAAAGTACTATAATATTTCTAGATTTTTCAAGAATTGTTGCTGTTGGTTGGATATCTATCTTTCTAGAATTATCTATCTGAAAAACTCTACTTTTCACGTGTATTCTTTGTTTATCTGTTTGTCTTACTATTGTTTACTTATTTGGTTGTTATTAATACCGAAATGGAGCGTGTCTTCTTTGTTTGTTTGTTTGTTGTGCTGAATGATCTACTTTACAGGGTCAAACTGGTATGCCCACTTTTTGCGAAAATTTTATGGCGTTTGTAAAATTTTTAAGTTTTCTTCCTATTCTGCTAGTAGACAAGGCTGATATTTCTAGTAAACCTAATATGCTTTTGTTTGCTCTTGCTTCTTTCTTAAGAGAAACAAATAAATTCGTGATAAAGTAATTATTTTTGAGTAAATTATTGGTTTTTTGTTTAGTTTCTTTTTTTGGTACAGAGGATCGATCTAAATATAAATATAATTCAAGTAAATTTGCTGACAGTAAATAATTATATCATTCTGAGCCAATAAAAGCTTATGCATTATGATTAACATAATCATTTAAGGACCATTATGAGACCAAAGAACCAGACTGAACTGGGACTGTAAATACTATGTTAATAGTTCTCTTAGGGACTGGACTGATGCATCCCTAGGGATGATGATTTTTTGTGGTAGGATAACATAAATTTTGTGGTGGGATATGTGATTTTTTGTGGATCAATTTGAAGCAATTTTGTGCAATTTTGTGGTAGCATAAAGTAAATTTTGTGATATATTGTGGATCAATTTGAAGCGATTTTGTACGATTTTGTGGGTTAATTTGAATTTTGTGAAATTTTGTTATAACAGATAAAATGTTTTTTTTATTTATACTATAAAAAAAGCTCTAAGAAAAAAAAACTATCGTTATATGAAATATAAAAAAAAAACAATTTGATACATAAAAATTTCTATATATAAATAATTCAATCTCGGTTAAAATATATCATAAATAATTGTTTAAGTGACTTTTTAGATAAATTTTGATGATTATTATCTAAAAGAGTACTATATAAAGAAAAGCTACGCTCAATGGCACAGCTAGATAAAGGTAAGGGAAATAACAAAAATAAGGTAGTTTTTTAGAGGGAAAAGGAGTAAAAAAGGTGAAATTATATATAAGAATCTGACTATATATATATTAAGAAAGAGGGAGGGGTAGGCCAGTGGTAGGCCTCTAATAAAAAATAATCAGGTGATTAATGACATGGCAATTTGAGAAAGAACAAATAAACGAATTGTCATATTATTCCAATGTACATCCAATTTATTTTCATTAATATCAGATTCTAATCTGTAATAAATACCCATTCATGAATTAAGTCATCTGAAGGATTATTTAATTCTTTAATAATTGAATATTGCCAAATATTACATCGCTCAATATTTCTGGTTTGAATAAATTTAGGATTAAAAATTCTCATAGCATGAAATAAAGGGCAGGCAGGATGATAATAAAAATTTGTCATATGCAGCTTGAAATATGGCACAAAAATTAAATGGATTAAAAAAAAGATTTGAAATAAGTGTTTCAAGTTCTGTACCAAAATGTGTTGCAACTCAATTAGATTCAAGATAGGCAGTAAGATTTTTGGAAAAAACTGGTTAGTTCTGTTGTTGAAAAAAATCTAAGTCATGAATAAATGGTTTAGCATATATTGAAATAAAATTTGTATAAATTGTAATAGATCCAAAGTTTTCAATATCTTGTAAAATTTGATTAATTTCATTTAATTTTCCATTTGTTGGATCATTTTCAAATTCAATTTTTTTTTTGTTAAACTGCGCGTGTGGTGCTCTTTATTTGACAATTATGTACAACGTTTACCTAAACTACCTACTTACAACTTAATAGCTTTATACATTCGTTTTTGTTTGTCTGAACTATTATTTAAGGTTCTATGTAATACTCTAATTTCGTATTTTAATCGGCCCTTACACGGGCTTGAATTCCACCCCATCCATCAGAAGTTGACTCTTCGTTCGTGTCCCATCTCTTTAACGTGTATAAACACCAAATCTCATAGACAGCATTCACGTGGATCCATGTTGCTGCCTGTTTTATCCCTTTTCCTTTAAGATTCTCAACTGTAAAGATCTCTTCTATGCTTGATGTAGGCGCTTCTTGTACTTCTGTGTCTAAATGGTCGTAGACTATCTTCCAGACTTCTTTTGCCACTCTGCATTCCAATGCGAAGTGTTCAATTGTTTGTGTCTCTACTAGGCACCATGGACATTCGCTTAGCTCCGGGTCAACATGTCTCAACCGGTATCCTAGAGATAACGCTCTATGGAACAAGTGCTACATAATGTCCATTCTTTTATTAGGAACCTTTTTCTGCGGCAACCAATCGTTTATTGATGGGTTACTAGAGGTTGCCTCCCCTTGAGCAGGGGTTCTCTTGCTTCTGTATTTCTCTATTACCTTCCTAACCGTAATTTCTGTCCCTTTTGTTTCGCTGATCCCTATTTCCTGTAGTGTCCATGGCCAACTTCTATTTGACTTTATTTTCCCACCCGCTCTTTTCCAAGCTAGCAGGTATGGTTTCCACATGCTAGACCAACCACTAGTTCTTATATTAGTTACTCCTAGTTCGCATCTGACGTTCATGTCTCTTCTTTCTTTTAAGGATCTGTCAATTTTCTTTCTTTCTGCATTTGACCAGAAGGGTTGCTTTGTGGCGAGCCTAGACCAAACCATGACCATTCTTGCCTTAAACAAATCCCTAACGACTAAAGCTTTAAGCCCAAATTCCTCACCACTTTTCTGAAAGGTTGTAAACTTTGGAAGCATCCGCGACTTACCCTTAACCCAATTCGAAATTAAGCCGTTGATTTCGGCCATCTGTTTTTTCTTGGGTAGGCCGCATACCATATCTTCGACAGGACCAGCGTCTTTGCTACTAGTATTTTCCCTTTATAGAAGAGGTTTCTCATATCGTACTTTTCTAGCGCTTTTTTTATTCGCTTAATCGTTAATGGCCAAAGGTCTTTTTTGGGTGAACCATCTAAATGCAAGTCGTGCCCTAGGATTTTGATTGTTTTATGCTCGTCCACTTTTTTATACTGAGTTTCATTGATCAGGACAACCCTCTTAGCATTTGCCGTAAGGGGGACTAGCTTTGTCTTTTCTCTGTTTACTTGGGCATTAGATGCCACTTCGTATAGCTTGAACGATCTTCCAGTCTGACGGGGACCCTATACCTACAGACAAATCATCTGCATAGGCCACCAATTTAAAATTTTGTTCTCCAACCGGTATACCTTGAATGTCTCTTACCAATCTTTTTAACAGGGGTTCGAAGGCCAGAACATATAATAGAGGTAACAGAGGGTCACTTTGTCTAACTCCTCTGCCGACTTTAAAGGACTCCAAGAATTCGCCATCCTTGATTACATGTGCTTCTTGGTTGTCAAACAGATTTATAATTATCTTAATCATCTGTAGTTCACCCCAGATATTCATGTTCTACCTTATCGAAGGCCTTTGCTTGGTCTACCAGAAGGAACCAAAGCTCCTGGTTAGGTTCATATCTGTTTCTAAGGGTAGTGATAACGTCCATAGTGGCATATGTAATCGATCTATTTCTCACGAAACCTTGCTGATGATCCGGTATTAGTAGTTCGCAGATTCCATTAAGTCTGTCAGCAAGTATTTTCATAAAAATCTTTACATCACTATTCACCAGAGAAATCAGTCTCCAATTATTTATGAGTTCCAGGTCTTCTGATTTCTTAGGGATGAGGGTGATTAAGCTTTTATGCCAGGAGTCTGGCATCTTGCCTTCTTTTAATAAATTGTTAAAGAGCGTTTCCAGTACCGGTATAATCTCCTCCTCCGTGGCTTTATAAAATTCGTAGGTCAGGCCGTCAGTGCCAGGAGATTTCCCTTTTGGAAGCTTCCTTACTTTATTCTGGATTTCCTCTCGAGTAATCTCTCGTAGTAGGTTTTCATTCATCTCCTTTGTTACTTGTGGCAGCTCTTCTGTTAACTCTTCCGCCGCCTCCTTATTTATCTGTTCTTTTTCGTATATTTTAGCATAATAGTTGCAGATATACTGTAGAATGTCACTATCGTCGTTCATTTCATTAGGTATAGTAATTTTATCCAGGCTGCATTGCGATCTTCTTAGCTTATATCTTGAGAAAAAGAACTTAGTAGATTTTTCTCCTTTTTCAATCCACTTTGCCTTGGACCTTAGTCTCCACTTTTCCGAAAGTGCCATGACTTCTTTGCTCAACTGTACCTTCAATTCTTCTAGCCGTGTATCGATGCAATCCCTGGGACCCACCCTGGCTCTCTATTCCTTCAGTTTAGTCACCTTTTTATTCAGTTGCGCTATCCTTGTCTCTTGTGTTTTCGGACCCCTAAAAGCCCTTATGATTGATTGGATGTTAGTTTTGCAGAGGTCCCAGTTTAGTGCTGAATTTTTGGCACGAATTTCTTCTAGGACCTCCTTCACAAGAAGTTCATTCTTGAGGCAGGATTCCTCAAATCTCCATCGAGCCTTCCTTTTGGAACCTTTATTGTTTTGGAGGGTACACTCCACCAACAGGTGGTCTGAGTTTCCGTATCGTGTGTTAACTCCCAATTAAGTGACCATTATCTTCGTCTACGAAAATGTAATCAATACAAGTTGCTATTGTGTTATTGTTTCTAATGTTCTGATGAAAAGTTATAAATGGTTTAGAATTCGACATATCGGCCGCGTTAATGAACTTTCTCATTTTATCAGACAATTGCTTTCTCGTAGGATCATATTGTATCATAGCTTGACTAATCCTATTTTCCTCAGGGTTGATATTTGTATTAAAATCTCCAGCTATGATGTTTACCATTCCTGTTCCCTTGCAAGGGGCCCAGTTCTGGAAAAAAGTTGTTCTTTTACCCGGGTTTGGAGGCGCATAAACATTCGTTAACATGAATGTTTGGTTCTTGAACGTACAAATTGTTGACATGACTCTCCCATTATTAGAGACTTTTATATCTTCAACCTGTATATTTCTATTCCTCGCTAAAATTGCTACGTATTCTGACCATATTGAGTCGTAGTTCCATTGTGTCTTTAAAAAGTTTCTAGTGTTCTCATTCCTTAAATTTGTTTCTTGTAACATGATAAAATCTATTCTATATGATTTGAGCAAGGTTAGTGTAACACCTTGTTTGTCCCTATCATTCAATTCTTTTATATTTAATGTTGCTATTTTAATTTCTTTTAATTGGGACAATTTGTTCATGTAGGTGTAGACAGACGATTAACCTCAGGGAGGACCCCTTTCCCATGGAATTGTTTATAGGGAGTTGTCCTCGAGTTTGTCATTTTTCGTGCGTTTCCATTTTTCTTATCATTGTGCTTTTGCAAGTAACCTTGGTAAATCCATCTTCATCAGTGCCCATACTATTCGCTATTATATCCATTTTTGAGGCCGGTTGGGGGTCCTATAACTCCAAAATCTGGGAGTGTTTGTTATTATCTGGCCCTCCATAGCCTAATGTCGCTAGCTCGTCTTCAACGAGCTCCACCACCATTTCTGTGTCTGTTGTGATAGGTGCAGATGAGTCATACTCCTCAGAGATCTGTTCACCCGGTGTATCATCTAACTTTGCCCGTGTAACCTCAGATGACCCTTCTTCTTTTGTAAGTTGAGTGGTTTCACCAGCCAGTGAGTCCTCATTTTCTATTTGGGAAGAGCCCCTTCTGTTTCCGGATTCTCTTCGACCATTACCATGACCGATTCCCTAATTGGGAAGCTCTCATCGTGTTGAGTTCGTAGGTGCACCTATCGGCAAACTTCGTGGCCTCCTTCTTTCGTTTGTATTCCCGGTACTCATTTCTTAAGGCAATTGACTCCTGGAATTGTTTACAGTCTTTCTTAATATGGCCTTCGCCCTCGCAAAAATAACAGACTTTAGTTGCAGACCGCCATTCAGTGATCACTTTGTTGGGATCTTCCCTTCCAGCCCCGGGTCATCCGTGGTTTCAAAAACTGATCAGTAAGATAAGGTGTCCCGTCAATTAGTAGTGGTTTTATAGAGACAATGGTCCCTATGTCTCCAAATGCTGCTAACAGTGCATCCGATATTTTGGATTTTTTCCCAAGGATACATTACGACACTTGATTGGAAGAAAGGACTTCCTCCCATCCATGGGATATACCCGAAGTATGTACGGTTCAGAATAGTTAATCCCTTTGCTGCATAGTATTTTTGTTTTTCTGTATCAATAAACGTCACCTCCAAGTGTGTACGCTTTCTTTCGTGAAATGCTGTTTTGCAGCACTGATGTCGTATTTTACCAAGTCAAAGAGTGAAGCCATAATGTCATTGAACGAGGATTGAATACAATTATAAGCGCAAAGTCGTTTTTGTCTTGATTGCGCTCCTCGGGGAGAAAGTCGAGTATGTTGATTGTCCTCGTTGCAGACGAGAAAAAAGGGATGTCCAATTTCTATCCTGTGTCGTTACCTCCTTCTCTTGAGGCACTTCTCTATTTTTAAGAGATGTATCCAAACTCGTTTCGGTTGGTATATCTACTGTTACCGCGATCACTGGAGTTTCAAGAACTGGTTCCTTTGACACTACCATTTTGACTTCATTATAAAAAACTGGCTTCTCGTTGGTTTCCGTTATTATACTGTCTGGTACCACTAGAGTAAGAGCGAAGCTGTATCTCTGGCTTGCTCTTTACTCAGTCTATTTGTGACATCTTTAAGTGCGGCGAGTTCCTGTTCTACTTTTTCGTCCCAACTTAGCTCCTTGTTTAGTCTAAGTTCGTCGGTTGTTTGAGACATGTTTAATAAAGGGTCAAGTTTTGTTTTTAATTCGTTGTTATTAATTTCGTGTTTGTTTTCCTTGTTCATGACTTTATACGTGTTTTTTTCTGCAACCGTCTTACGCCTTTTCACCATGTTTGAAACGTGTCTCTCTTCAACTTCGCTTAACATATGTTTTCCTAACACTTGTGGGCGCACGGCCCACTTCCTGGTCTTCTTATAGCCTTAACTCGCTTGTATTTCGTAGTAATTTCTATGTGTCGTATTTGGCCTCTCTCAACTCACTGTGGACTGGAGAGAGTGACCGTAGATCTTCTCAAATTCAATTTTAAAAAAACCTTGCCAATATTGAAGATATTCTTTAGTATAAAAAGCCATTTTGAACCAACTATTCCATCTTGTTTTAGTTGGTAATAGAATTTTACATGGTGACAAAATTCTATGAGCATATAAATAAGCTAGATATCTATTTTTTCTTGCTAGAAATTTAGTAAAAAAATCTTTAATTTTAGATAACAAAAACTTTAAAAGTAAAAATTGAAGAAGATTTTGCCAAGTTTCTCTAATTAAAATTATAATTAATAATAATAATAATAGAATATTACTAATAATAACCGTGGTGACCGTCACTACCCTTTTGTGTAACCAAAAAATTTTAATTTATTTTAATAACTAATTATATGATGCAATCGTTATGCGATTAATCGCATCATAAACACTGTATACTTTTTTATGTAATACAACTAGAGATGGGCACTTTCGCATGATTGCATGGCTGCATGCATATTGCATGAATGCTGCATGCTGCATGAAATTTTTTAAAATGCTGCATTTTGCCCATAACAAATTTCATCTAACAAATAATATATAAAGTGCACTTAAGATAAAAACTAATCTAAGGCTAATGCTTCATCAAAAAATTCAAATTTAAGCATCTTTTTTCCAAATGTTAAGTAAAATAAAAACAATTCTGCTGATTTAATATATTTTTAGGCGCTAAACATGTTTACTTAGTGCATTAAGTTAGAATTAATTAGTAAAAATTTTTGAATAATAAGAGTTTATGGAATTTTATTGATAAAATTCTATAAACTCTTATGATTAACAAAATTTTACTAATTAGGGAAGTGCAGTAAATTATGTGATTAGAGTTTACATAGGTCCTGACTCCCCTAGTAATAGGACTATTGACCAATCAAATTATATAATATTTAAAAAAACTCAAAAACATCTTTGATCTGAAAATAAGCCACCCATAAT
>QKWP01002019.1:14640-37125 GCA_003550325.1 Gigaspora rosea | reverse complement strand
ATATGGAGTGTCGTCAACTAAAAGGGCCCATTTTTACAATTTTTTGAAAAATGAGTTTTTATTAAATTCATATAAATTTTGACATGATTGACATTTTTTAATTATAAACGAAAGTTGAGTTGCATAATAAAAAATCGAGATAATGTAAAAGAAAAAATTACACGAGGCTACGTAGGGCCAACACATCACGAGATTACCCGATAGTCACCTGTTACCTTTAACCAATAAAACTCGTGAAATTTGATTAATCCCGGATCAGTCCGAAAATCAAAACAAATGATTAAACTCAATTATCTCAAAATAAGACATATGTAAAAATGGGCCCTTTTAGTTGATGACACTCCATATATTGGCGGGTATTATAATAAAAAAAAAAAAAGGATATAGACCGGAGTATCATATACGCAATGCATTTTCCAGCCAAAAATTGCTTCGTGTGGTGTTCGACCATGTGCTTTGTGAATGGTTGAATTGTACGACACCACAAAGCATCTATTACATTAATCCAGTCTTTTCTCTGTAACTGGTTATTACGATCCCAGAGCAATTTGGTGAAACCACGACCCACAGTCTGATTAAGTCGCTCAATCTGACCTTGCAACTGTGGATGGCGGGGCCTACTGTGCTTAATTGTAATATTGAGAGCACTACAAATTTCGGTGATAACTCTCGCAACCAACTCCTTACCGTTGTCGCTTTGAAGAATTATAGGGGGTCCGAGAATCTTAAAAACATCTTTTAGAAGATGCCCCGCGACTGTACATGCTTCCTTAATCTTCATAGGAACCGCAACTAAAAATTTGGAGAACACACAGACGCATGTGAGTAGCCAAGCGAAATCGTCATTGACTTCAGCAAAATCTCGAAAATCAATTAAGTCGATCTGAACGTGATGCCACGGTGCTGTCGATACCACATTTCTCATGTCAGTTTTTCTTTGATAGAGGTGGTACGGCACAAGCAGAACACTGATTCACATACGCTTTTACTTCCTCCTGCGTAATTCCAATATGTTTCTCAGAAATTGCGGAGAAAGTTTTATGATACTCCCAATGGTTCGATAAATCATGAAAACGCCCCAAAATTAAAGCTCGCATTTCTTCATCATACTTGGGGACTACCCGACATTTTTCCAATACTCCACCATCCTTCACAACCGGCCGGACATAAAGGAAGTTATTTTCGTCGACTTCAAATTTCTTGCAGCGACGAATAAAATTTGATTTTTTGTGGGGTCTCGTTGGATATCATTTGGTATGGTAGTTGACTTGAGATATTCGACGATTGCTTGAAACTCTTCCGGAGTCTCTGGAATTTTCGTAATTGCCGGCATGCTTTTTTTTTTTTGTTTCTTTTTTTTTTCTGCTTTTTTTTCTGTTTTTTTTTTTCTATGTTTTTTTTTTGTTCTTTCTTTTCTAATTCGCTTCCTTATAATTCGTTAATTCTAGCAAACGACGATAAACTTTTTTTTTATAGCTGGAAAGTTTTTTTTTTATTCACTTGAATCCGGTACGATGGCACTGTCTTCAAACGAGAAGACAATAAAGTGCAGTGCGATGTTTTTTTTTTACTAATTCAGTAATTATCATGATCGTCACACTAGATTCGGAAATTTTAGGAAATCCACTGCGTACCGGTGTCACGTGGATTTCAGCAATATCCGATTTCAGCATCATCCCTGACAATAAATATCTGACCCAGGTCAAACGGGTAACCTGTGCACCCGGGTGGACCCAACGATCAACCCGGGTAACCCGCGGGTTCACCTGTCGGGTGACCCAGGTTGCATTTTTTTGAACAGGTTATATCACTATGTAAGTTTGAAGTAGAGTAATTTCAGTTTTTTAAAAATACATACAGTGATCGGAAGTAAATCACCGGAAATTTTATAGGTAACACATAAGAGGCCAAATTTTACGTACGATTTTTATTTTATTATATTTTATATAATTACAAAATAATTATATAAAATAAAATAAAATATTTATATTTACATTCCTAAAAAAAAAAAACCCTGGGTTATTTAATATTTACAGTACCATCCTCGGGCTTTATATATTGTCTTTACTCGATTTGGCATACTACAGATAAGTGAACGAATATATTCAATTGATAAGTTATACCATTCCTCTTCTATAATTTTAACTAATTCTTCTAACTTTGTAGGCATGGGTTTTCTGTTACGAACTGCAGAATCAAGACGTTCCCAAAGATTTTCAATCGGGTTAAGATCAGGGCTATACGGTGCCCAATTTAATATATTAAAATTATGCGAATTCATCCACCATTCTGAATATGTAGATGTATGAATAGAAGCCAAATCTTGTTGAAAAATTAAATTTATTTCACCATGATGTTTTTCCATTAAAGAATTTGCCCAAGGAATAAAATATTTTGCAAGAATATCAACATAACTATCCGAATTCATATTACCCTTAATTCTTACTAACGGTCCAACGCCCCACCAACAAAAACAGCCCCAAAACATTACAGAACCACCACCAAACTTCATAGTCGTATTTATACAATCTTTATGATATTTTTCATTAACTCGACGCCAAGTTCTTTCACGACCATCTGCTTTGTGAAGACAAAACCTTGACTCGTCCGTAAAAACAACCATTTGCCATTCATTTACCCATTTTAAATGTTCACGGCACCATTTTTTTCGCTCCAGTGCTTTTCTTTTGTCTAAAAGAGGTTTTCGACAGGCGACACAGTTTCTCCAACCTAAATTGTGGAGGTACTTTCGAATAGTTTTGGTGGTAAGCGTCGTATCATGTTGGACGTTGAATTCGTTAGTGATGACAGCCAAGGGTTCCTTCCGATTTTTTTTTGTAATACGAACTAAAGAGCGTTTGTCACGCGCAGAGAGAGCTTCGGGGCGACCAGGGCGTTTGTTCGGATGCTCTGAGCCTGTCTCTTCATATCGCTTAACAGTGTCATACACCGTTGATTTCGGGAGATCAAAAACTTTTGCAATGTCAAGTGGTTTAACACCACACAGGTAAGCGCCGGCAATACGGCTTCGTTGTTCTAGGCTTAATTCTTGGCGTGAGGGTTTTTTTATCATCAAAAACAATTAAAATTGTGTGTTAAAAAAAAAACACAAGTGAAAAAAGACGTATGTACGTTAAAAAAAAGATTATCATACGTATATGAAATTCCCGGTAGATCTGGAAATTTCCGGTGATTTACTTCCGATCACTGTATAACTAGAAAAACAAACAAGGCCACAGAAACAAGAGTAAACAGGGCTAGTCCCCTCAGAAGTAAGAAAAGAGACTGCAGAGTGCTTGATGATACTATATTCTCAAAAAAAATGCCGTAAAGTGGAAAAAGGAAAAAACTCTTTCCGGTTCACTTCCGGAAATTAACAAATACAAAATTTCTAGTCAAAACCCTATAGTTTTCTTTCAAAACTCTTATAAGACAAAGGCCCTTTGGCCTAGGAAACGCAAATTTGTTGCACTAGACATGGGTAAGCAACAAAAAAACAAAAAAAATCAGGCTCTCAACTAAAGTTGAAAAAGAAAACAAGGAAAAAATTTTCCACTTTGTAAAGAACGAAAAGAACAAGGAAAACTCAAACTCAAGTTCAGTAAATGTAGAACTAAACAACCACCAGCTCTTGAATACAAAGGCTTCAGAACAACTTGAGGACAAAACTACTACTACAAGTTGGGCAGCTCAAACAGAAGAAGAACTTAAAGCTGAAGAAAAAAAAAACACGAAAATACTGACGCAAGAACCGTGAGCAAAGATCAAAACAAACCAAGTGATATCCTGACTGACACAACAATTCACGTGTCCCAGGTAAACAACAAACAGGCTGAAAAACATGTGCACCAAACAGACAAAGTAAACAAAAACGAACACGTGAATCAAGCAGATAACGATCATCTAGACAAAGAAATTATTGATCCAATTACTTCAGGTACAGCCCAAGCATCTACAAATGCATCTGCACTTTCAGCCAGGGAAGTTAAAACAAAACAATGGACAGACTTCTTTCCTAAACTCAAGGGAGGAAAAGCAAGTTTCGCCAACACAGTGCCCAAACACAAAATTCTCTCTAAAAACGACAATGCTTTGATCATTGACATACAAAAGCAAAGAAAAGGCACAGTTCTACGCCTCAGAAGGGATCACTATCTTTAAGCAAACATTCTTTGGTTATATTCCTATCAATCTCAAACGTTTTTTCTCACAGTGAAACTCAGGAATATACCAATGGGGGATTTAGAAAATACTACAGCACTCATTCTGGAAGAATTTCAAGATGTTGGCCAGATTGCTGCAATAAAGCCCCTCTTATATGAAGGAACAACGATCTGTTCAGATCAATGGTTGGTGACATTTGAAATTACAGAGGACCCCGACTTACACTCCAGAATTCCAAGATGCACCCATGTAGGTGATCATAAAGTAACAACCGAATAGAAGGAAGCTCCCAAAGTCTGCTATTACTGCGAAAAAGAGGGCCATATCAAAAAAGAATGTAATGAACTTAAAGCCTCGATAGAAGCAAGACGCTTACTAAAAGAAGCTAACCTCCAAAAAAAAGGAGGAGCAGACACTCATAAAACTTCCACTCCAAGCCCTATCTTCAGCCCAAATAACCCCTATATTCAAGACTCCTCAATGAATACAGAGGGTGAAGCGCAAACTGAAGTGGCAAAGACAACCGATGTTCCAACACCAAACAATACAGGTTTGGTACCACAAAAAATGGAAATCGAAATAGCAGCTGAGGAATCGGACAAACCTACTCCAACTACCTCGGAAATGGAAATCCTAACGGATTCAAAAGAACCAAGCTCAACCCAAAGTACACTGCAGGAAATACCATTTACAGTGGTCTCCTACAAGAAATCAAGTAATAAAAATGGAAAAAGAAAAGAAGAAGAGGGAAAGAATTTTACACATCTGGATCAACAGCATAGAGTCCATGGGATCGTCTCACGGGGCGTACCGGGGCTAAAGAACCAACACTAAGACTACTTCCTCTTAGTGTAGCCTAACCCTCTTATCTTCTTTTATGTTTAAAATCGCTACACTTAACGTAAAAGGTCTAAACAATAGACCTAAGGCACAGAAAACACTCACACTTTTAAAGTCTTATAACCTCGATATCATTTTAATTCAAGAAACCAATCTCAGAGACACTAAAACAAGAAACTTTTTAGCACAACAATGGGGATTCAGCTCAATCTGGTCCTCAAAAACTGCAATATTAGCAGGTAGAAGAAACATTGAGCTCACTACAGTTAGAGAATCACAAGATGGCCGCATTATCACAGTCAATGCAGAAATTAAACAACAACCATTTCAAATCACAAACATCTATGCTCCACCCAGAGGCGAAGACGGAGTTCGTTTCTTTGAAAATTGGACTCCACCCGTAGCAGAGGGAAGAATCTGTATCATTGCTGGTGATTTTAACACAAATCTGGACCCAACAAATGATAGAATAAGCAGCGCACCAGCACAACCCGACCGCTCAAGGAACCTTGTACAAAATCTTTTAGTTGATTATACTAATACAGTTCTGTTTGCAAAAGAGAGCCCATTTCTCACATTTTACCAATCCACACACAATGGTCAAAGAATGGCAACATGCCTTGATTATATTTTTATAGAAGCAAGTTACAGTCATCTTTGTAGAAATACCGATACAAAATTTGGGAATTCTGACCGCTTACTAGTGGAATCGGAATTTAACTTCAAGCCGTCACATACCAACAGAGCTCAATGGAGGTTCAATAGAAAATCCTGGGACATTCCAGAACCAAAAATTGGTATAATGAAAGAACTTCAAGAGACCCAAAACATCACCAACTGGGATTTCTGCAAATGCTCAATTTAATCTATAGTAAGAGCCCATAAACCCAGTTCTCCTCCAGAAAAAAACATCCAGAGGCTTCATAAAAGACTTTGTAATTTGAACAATAAGATAGCCCAAAACCCTATCTTAACTGATCTCAAACTAATTATCGAAGACCTTAACTTAAAGCTACAAGAGGAACTGGCATCTTTTTCAGAAAGGTGGCGTATCAGGTCGAGTGCCAAGTGGATAGAAGAAGGAGAGAAGTCAACAAAATACTTCTTTGCTCTCTATAAGAAAAAACACTCTACAACAAGCTGCTCAAAAGTAAAGAATCCTAATGACACAAATGGGACGTCCCAGGTACAAACACTCAACTACATTAAAGAATTCTACCAAGAAGTCTACAAAAAGGAAACAATTGATAAGGAAGTAGCTTTTCAACTTATGGAAAACCTGGCACAGGTCTCTTTGGAATAAAATCATGCTCTAATTAAACCCATCACAGAGGAGGAAATTCGCCAAACCAAGCTTTTGCTCCAAGACTTGGGGATTTGGCCTTGTGAGAGGACCTCATTAAAGAGTTTGACTAGTATTGGAACGACGGCCTCTCTGGTGTCTTTGTAAAATTCATATGTAAGACTATCAGAGCCCGGGGCCTTACTAATTTAGAGAGCATTAACAGCTGGAGACCAATCTCGCTCGTCAATGCTGATGTAAAGATTTTCATGAAAATACTAGCAAACGGAATCAATCCAATCTGCAATGAAATTATAGGTCCAGCTCAACAGGCGTTCATAGCCAACAGGTCTATCACAGATTCAGCTCTGGATATCCTCACAGTATTGAGAAATCAAAAGGACCAAACGAAACAGCACTGGCTTTTTTTGCTAGACCAACAGAAGGCATTTGACAGGATTAGCCATGACTTTATATGTATAGTATTGGAAAGAATGAACTTCGACCACAACTTTATTAGGGTCGTCAATGCCTTGTTTTCCTCACAAGTTGCACACATAGTTGACTCAGGTCAAATATCAGAACCAATTAGAGTGGAGAGAGGGGTAAGACAAGGAGACCCGCTCTCTCCTCTCCTCTATGTTCTGGCTATTAACCCTCTAATAGAGACCATCATTCAGAACATTAGGGGCATCCCGGTCAGTGATACAAACTTCAAAATTGCAGCATATGCAGACGATCTATCAATTGGGATTAGCTCTCCGTCGGACTGGTCAACACTTCTCAAAATTTTCAGTGACTATGAAAAAGCCTCAAATGCAGTCATCAACAAACATAAGTCAATCCTTATACCAATAACAAACAATGCCAGCAGAGTCGAACTCTCAGAGCAACATAATTTTAAAACCCCAACCAATGACCAGGAATACTTTACATTCCTTGGATACAGTATAGACATCAAGGGTAACCCTAGCAAAACCCTTTGGAGCGAAATGACAAAAAAAATCAAGAACAAGATCGAAGAGCTCTCCAAAAGAAACTTGTCATTTAGAGGAAAGATTCTTGCAGCCAAAACACTTCTTATTTCCAAGATCTGGTACCTGGCCTATCTTCTCCCGCCATCAAGAGGACAACTTAAAGAAATCGACTCACTTATAATAAAATGGGTTAAGAATAATTCACGTATGCTCCCCCAATACTCAACATTCCAACTTGGGTATGAAAAGGGTGGTCTATCAGCTCCAATTCTCAAGGACATGCTCGATGCCAGAATCCTCTCAATCTGGATCAAGTTACTATCTAGCAGCGCTTTATGGGCAAGAACAGAAAGAAAGATAATCACAGCAGAAATCCGTAACAGAAGGAATATTACAGTCAGGGAGGCACTATCACAAATTCCCTGCAAGACCAAAGGTTGGCCGGAAAGATGGAGACCATACCTAAATGCCTGGAAAAGATTTAAGGGTAAAATCGAAACAACAGGTACCTGGCCATGGGAACCTAGTAATTTCAAAATAGGTGAAATAGAGGGTCAACATTTTACTGTTCGTATGGCCCTAAAAAGTCTATATGAACCATCGGTCCCCTCAAGCAACACAGATCAAAACCATTCTCAATTTAAATGGATCAAATCCAAATGGAGTCTTAACAAGAAGAAGGACACTTTTTGGCGCCTTATGCACAGGGCCTTACCTCTAAGGTACCGATTAGTGCACATCGATCCCAATGGCATTGGGGACTGCCCTAATTGCCCCTACCATACGCAAACCATCGAACATTTTGCTTTAAAGTGTCCTCTAAGCAAAGTTATCTGGGAAACTGTCTACAAAGTCCTGAAGACATCGGAAGAGGACTCAATTCCTCGAACATTAGACAATATCTTCAAAGCTACCAATATTAAAGAAAACAAGAAATGCAAAACTGCGATCTGGTTACACATTATCTGCATCTATGAGATCTGGTGCTGGTATACGCAAGCCAAATGGGGTGATAATGTTATCTCTCAAACAGCAATTGCTAATATAATTAGGATCAAGTTAAAATTTGAAATTAACCTTTTATATAGAATCCTTGGCCATGAAGGCCACAAAAAGCGGGTATCGGCAAAAACATTCTTGACTTCATAGAACTTTCAGTATAATTTTGTAAATTAATATGTATATAAATAAAGTACACTTAGATGCGTTTTGAAAAAAAAAAGTGGAAAAAGAGAATAAAAACAACAACAACAAAAAATTAAACAAAGAAAACAGGTCAACGAACACAGCTAAGAAAATACAACATTACCAAAATTTGTACTAAATCCCCATAACGAGGACTATCGATTAAGATAGTAATCGATAATAATTGGTAATAATCGATAGATATCAGATTAAAAATCAGGAATAACAATACTATTATACTGTATACTTATTTTTAAACGTTTTACAGATTTTTGCAAGTTTTCGCATATTTTTACAAGGTTTCGCAATTTAATATAAAATTTTATATTTTTTATTTATTATTATTATTATTATTTTATTTTTAACCCATCAGCACACAAGGCCGTTGGGGCGCGTTTGGCGCTCTTTTATTTTAATTCAAAGTTTAATACATATCGATTACATTATACTAGCTATTTTAACTATCTATTCTAATGCAAGCGAATTTTGATCTTCGCTTGTTGGAGCCCTTTATTAGTCCTATCTTTAGGACCTTAAATTCATTTGTCAGCCTGTAACTCATGCGCCAAATCGCTGCGTCACAGGACAAGGCTTCCTTACCCCACTTATATGCTGTGAACATACACCAGAGTTCGTAGACAACTGTCGTGTGTAGCCATGATACTGCCTCTTTCTTGCCAGAGTTTTGAATATTGTCTGCGGAAAAGACGTCTTCTATCATTCTTGGTGGTGTATCCCCCTCCTCCAAGTTCAAATTACTATACGCTTTCTCCCAAAAGATCTTACTAACCTTACATGTGATGCCAAATTTTCTCGGCTCTGGGTACTACCCTCGCACCATGGACAGTCCCCATTTTCATTTTCCCCCACGTGTTTGGTACGATAATCTAGTGGGAGAGCCCCGTGGTGTAGCCGCCACATAATGACCTTTTTTATGTTTGCGATTCCGTTCAGACTCGACCAGGTCGGGACGTGGTTCTTCGTTTCTTCTGTGCTATCAGAACCTGGTTTCTTGTTGCTTCTGAGCAGTTCGATAACGCGCTTGGTTGAAATCTGCTTACCTATCCATTGGTCTATCATAATTTCCGGTTCTTCCCATGGCCAGTTGGATCTAGCTAGGATTCTTCCTTTGACTCTACCCCAAGCTCTTATATATGGCTTCCATTCGTTTGGCCAGGTTTTAAGTTTAACTGGGTTTGCATTCAGGGCCTGTAGAGGTGAGATATCCCTCTTTTTCCTTAGCTCCTTTGCGATTATATCTTTTAGTGCTACCGCCCATGTGCAGTTCTTCGTGACTAGGCTCTTCCAGACCATGATGAGTCTGGCATCAAGAAGGTCCCTTAAAATTGGGGCCCTCAGTCCTAGATCCTCATGTGACTTTTGGAAAGTGGAGTACTTGGGCAACATTCTCGATTTCTGTTTAATCCAGAATGAGAGTTGGTCATTAATTTCTGCCAGCTGCTTCCTGTTCGGAGGGCATATATACGCCGAGTACAAGATTCGTGACAATATCAGGGAGTTGATTACCAATATTTTCCCCCTGAAGGAGAGATTTCTTTTGCCATACTTTTCTAATAATCTTTTAATCTCTTCAATTTTTTTGGCCCAGAAGCCTTTCACAGGAGAGCCATCTCTTTTTAGTTTGTGGCCTAAGATTTCCAGGGAGTCGTCTTCCCCACACTTGGCAAGCTCTTCCCCCCCTTCTAGCTCTACTCTCTCCACAGTTGAAGTCAATGGTATCAGCTTAGTCTTTCTTTTATTTACCTTCGCATTTGAAGCGGCTTCATAAGTGTGTAGAACCTCTTCCAATTTGAGCTTGAACCCAGCCCAACAGTAAGATCGTCAGCGTAAGCCGCCAGTTTAAAGTATGAATTTCCCAATGGCAAACCCCTGATTTGGTCCTTGATTTGTATTAGCAGTGGTTTAAAAGCGATTATATAAAGTAACGGCGATCGGGGGTCGCCCTGGCGTACCCTCTGCTAACTATAAATGACTTTGAGATCTTGTTGCTTCCTATGATGTGCGCCTCTTGGTTCGCAAAGAGGTTATTTACCACCTTTATAAATGTGCTACTGAAGTTCATTTTCTCCAGGACCTTACTTAGATATGTATGATTGACCCTATCAAAAGCTTTCGCTTGATCAATCAGCACTAGCCAATGTTCACCCGAAGTTTCCCTACTGGCCCTCATAGTGGTGATAATATCCAGCACCGAGTCTGTAATCAGTCTATCTGCTACAAAGCCATTTTGATGGTTAGCGATGATTTCATTGCATATCGCGTTTAATCTTCCTGCCAAAATCTTCATAAAAATTTTTGCGTCGCTGTTGACCAGAGAAATTGGTCGCCAGTTGCCAACATCCTCCAGGTTTTCCTCTCTTTTAGGTATCAGAATTAAAATGTTTTTGTGCCATGACGAAGGCATCCTGCTTTCTTTGATTACATTGTTAAACACTTCCTCCAGTATTGGTGTCAGATTTTCCGCCAGTGTTTTATAAAATTCATAGGTTAGACCGTCCGTCCCTGGTGATTTATTTCCTGGCAGTTCCTGTATTGTCTGAAGTATTTCTTCTTTTCCTATTGGACGTGTCAAGGTACGGTTCCATTCTTCGCTGACCTGAGGGAGGTTATTTGTAATGTGTCCCTTTCCTGGCAACCGTTTTCTGGAGGTTTGATTTTATTCTGACAGCTTATTGATTTTCTGGCTTTATATTGGGCATAGAAGTATTTGGTAGAGCGTTCTCCTTCTTCTATCCATTTCGCTTTCGATCTTCTGCACCAATTTTCTGACATTTTTTCCAGTTCTTCCTTTAACTGGATTCTGAGAGATTCTAGTTTATGACAGGCTACCTCGTCTGCAGGGTTTTTGGCCACCCTTATTGCACAACTCGTGATCTTCTTATTTTATGTTACCGGCTTCAAGTGCTTCATGAAAGGTGGAAGGGGGGATCGTACCGCCATAACCTCCATCATCTTATAGGTGACTTGCCATATTTCTTTACTTACTTCACATTCAATTGCGAAATGCTCAATGGTTTGTCTGGTTTCGACACACCATATGCAAACGCCCCTGTGTTCTGGGTCTAGATGACGTGTTTGGTACCCGAGAGGTAAGGCCCCGTGCTGTAGTCTCCAGCAAATGTCCAGTTTTTTGTTGATGTGTTCTTTTGTTTTTAGCTAACTAAAATTATCCAGTTGGTTGTTATCCGAAGTTGCGTAGGTCCCACATTTAATCGCCGTACTGTCCATTTGACTGTCATCTCCTGGCCATTTGTTTTGCCAATTATCAGATCTTCCAGAGACCACGGCCAGTTACTCGTCGAAGAGATATCCCCGCCTAGTTTTATCCAAGCGTGTATGTGTCCCCTTCATTCTTTCGGCCACGCCTTCTTATTGACTGGGGTTGACTTTAGCGCTTGTATAACACTGAGATTTCTTTTGGACCTAATTTCCCCCGAAATTACGTTTCTTTCGTGACAAGCCCAGGTGGCACGGCTTGTGCACAAACGCTTCCAAATCATTATGAGTCGTGCATTTAACATGTTCTGGATGACAGGAGCACCCAATCCGCCTTCGTCTGTGTTCTTTTGGAATGTCGCATATTTGGGGAGAAACTTTGATTTATGTTTTATCCAGTTTGAAATAAGGTCATTCATCGCGGATATGTGTTTCCTTTTCGGAGGGAGAATGTAGGCGGCGTACCACATTCTAGAAAGAACCAGGAACTTGGCCAACATTATCTTCCCTTTAAACGAGAGGTTCCTCGCATTTAATTTTTCTAACTGAGCCTTTATTTTGTCAATAATTTCCTCCCACAGTCCTTTTTTTGGAGCGCCATCTCTCAAAACTTCGAAGCATAATATATCACAGATCGACATACACTCTCTCCTGACCATAAAAGTGAAGGAGACAGGTATTTTATTTTATCAAAATACAGGCTTACGATACAAGCGAACAGACCACAAAAAATAAGGAAACAGGGGCTTGTCCCCAAGGAGACAAGAAACGAGGATATGGAGAGTTAAATAATATGGAAGAAGCCAAAAAAATGACAAAAAGAAAAAAACCAAACCAGCCAAACGTGCTTGTCACGTCAAACAAAGAAAATATAAACACAAACAAACTTGCAACAAAACAAACGGAACACGTTGAAAGCAGTGGAGCACACGAGAATGAACTAAGTTGGGACGAAAAAGTAGTTCAAGAGCTAGAAGCCCTGAAAGACGTAAAAAGTAGCTACATTAATCTAAATAAGAATTCCTTCGTGGTCACTGATGGACCGAATAAAACACAGGAGTCAACAGCAACAACAGAAGACGGGGCTACCAACGCCTTGGGAGCTCCATCTAATAACATAGAAGAAGCCGAAGACGCTCGTAACAACAGTAGTGAGAAACCCGAGACAAACGAAATAGAGGCTACAAAAAAAACAGAGAGTTCAGAGAAAAACCGAACGAAGCTCGGGCCTTGGACCTCTTTGTTTCCAAAATTGAAAAGGGGCGATCGACTTACTCCACCTTTTCTCCGAGAAAAAATATTAGGACTAACAACTCAAATGCATTAATCATCGATATTCAAGGTCTACAAAGCTCATTTAATGAGATAATGACTTCGATGTTTGAACAAGTTAAATATGACGTTAGTGCGGCGAAGCAGCACTTACCAAAGGTACATGGACGCACATAGAGATTACATTCACAAGTGCCAAAAAGCTTAAGCATTATGCTTCCAGTGGAATAGTCATTGAAAACAAGACATATTTTGGTTATATCCCGGTTGACGGTCGTAGGTCATTTCTACCAGTGAAATGCAGGAATGTGCCCTTAGGGAACAAAATGGAGATTTCAGACGCCTTATTGGGAGCCTTCGAAGACGTGGAAAAAATTGCTTCAATCAGACCTCTAATGATTAATGGAACCCCGTATATCTCCAACCAATGGATTATTGTGTTCGAAACCACTGACGACCCGGATTTGGAAAACAACATTCCCAGGTTCATACATGTCATGGACAACAAAGTGTCTACAGAGTGGAGATCAGCCACAAAGGTGTGCTACTTCTGCGAAAAAGAAGGCCACATTAAGAGAGATTGTCAGGAGTTCCACGACTCGGTAGAACGTAGACAACGTTTACGGAAATATAGAGCGAGGGACCCAGACGAACAACCAATTCCGGGAGAGATGGAAATAAATATGGAAAAAATGACATGGGAAGTTGACACGGCGATCACCCCTGAAAAGGACGTAAAGGAAGATCACGTTGCCGAAATAGAAATGGGGATACATGCAGGGGAAGATCCACATGATACAAGCTCAAAGGAGCAAATTACCACAAATACGGATATCAATCTAAATAAGGCAGAGGCCAGTCTAGAACAGACAAAAATAGAACAAAGGGACGAACTAGCCTTAATAGGTTACGGACCTGAAACAAAAGTTCCTACACTATCGACGGTGGAAACCCCAGTAGAAGCGTCAGTGGGAATACGTTTGCCTGAAATTAGCGACATAGCAAATTATGAAGACACTGATTTGGGAGAGTTCACAGTGGTGACTCATAAGAAGGCACAATCAAAAAAGAAAAAAGAAAATACCAATGGCGGGTCAAACCCTGCAAGAATTACACCCTACAAGGCCCAAAGAGGCAAGGGTGGTCGAAACCATCATTAAGATGGGTACAAAAACCTTTTACGTAAGAATGACAGCATCCAAAATTAAAATAGCCACTTTAAACGTAAAAGGATTAAATGACAGTGGTAAACAACAAAGAACCCTTACATTGTTAAAGTCTTACAAACTGGATATTATAATGTTGCAAGAGACAAATCTAAATGACGAGAAAAAAAGAAACTTTCTTAAAAAACAATGGCCGTGTGACTCAATATGGACAGAGAAAACGGCAATTCTAGCTGGTAAACACAGCATACAATTTAAAGAAATGGAAGTCAAAAAAGGTGGACGAATCATCACGACCAAATTCTCATATCAAGGACGGCACTATAATGTAACTAACGTATACGCTCCGCCCATCTCAGAGGATAGAGTAATTTTCTTTAGCGATTGGTCTCCAAAATTAAGCGAAGAGGACATAAATATAATTGCAGGGGACATGAACACTAATCTAAATCCAGAAAAAAACTGAGTTAGCCAAGCTAACCCACAAAGAGACAACTCGAAGGAAATCCTGGCAAATAAAATAGCAGGTTTACATAACATCGCAGATTTTGCGCAAGAAAGTCCATTCCTCACCTTCTTCCAAAATACACGTAACAATACTTCGATGGGAACATGTATAGACTATATTTTTATAGACGAAAAATATGGACATTGCATTTCAGAGGTCCAAACCCGGTACGGGAACTCAGACCATTTATTGTTAGAATGTTCGTTGAACTTCGACCGTCTACAGAAGAGGAACTCGCGTTGGTGCTTTCAAAAAGAAAATTTGAAAAATAAAAAACTCCACCTTGAAATTTTGGAAGAACTAAAGTGTGGAGAGTCAGTGCAGGATTGGGATAACTGTAAAATCAACATACAGTCAATCACAAGGGCTTTCAGAATACAAAAAAGACCAGAAGATGAAATAGCGAAATTAAATAAGAGATTGACAATGCTCAAAACTCAGCAAGCAAAAATGAATAGGGGGAGTTACGTACAAGCCCAAATAGGGGACCTAGAATCCAAAGTGTGCTCTGAAGTAACAAGACTAGCAGAGAAATGGGCCGTTAAATCTAAAGCGAAATGGGCAGAAAAAGGTGAAAGATCAACAAGATATTTCTTTGCATGCTTCAAAAATAGACAAAGCAAGGTATGCCAAAAGATAATAAAGGTGCCGGAGTCTGAGGGAGAAAGGGGTATAGATACCCTACACTACATAAGAAACTACTATGAAGGTCTATATAAGAAAGAAGGGATAGACCACGATGCAATGGAAGAAATAGTAGGGAGCCCTCCCAAGGTTACAGAAAATATGAACCAACAACTGCTGAAAGAGATCACCAAGGAAGAAATAGAACAAGTTATCAGATCACTGCCAACCAACAAGTCTCCTGGGACGGACGGGTTGACTTACGAATTCTACAAAGGAACAATAGAAACTGTAACCCCAGTATTAGAGAAAGTCTTTAACAAGGTACTAAGCGAAAGTAAAATGCCTCACTCCTGGCATAAGAGCCTGATCACTCTGATACCAAAGAAGGCTGAGAACTTAGAGGAAATTCAGAATTGGCGTCCCATCTCAATGGTTAATTGCGATGCAAAAATATTTATGAAGATCATGGCAGAACGCCTCAATATAATTTGCAGTGAGATAATACCAGAACACCAGCAGGGGTTCATTACCAATAGGTCAATCACGGACGCAGCTCTGGACATTATCACGACTATTAGGAATCAGAGGGAACAGACTGACCTGCATTGGATGCTGTTGGTGGATCAGGCCAAGGCATTTGATAGAGTGAGCCACGAGTTCTTAGAGTATACTCTTGGTAAAATGAACTTTGAACAAAAAGCCATAAAGTTGGTAATGAATCTGTTCAGTCAACAAGAAGCGCATATCGTTGGAGAAAACGAACTATCAAGTCCCTTCAAAGTGGAAAGAGGTGTAAGACAGGGTGATCCCATCTCTCCTCTTTTGTATATTCTAGCGTTTGAACCGCTCTTAAGACAACTGGATGAAAAGGTCGCAGGGATCCCCCTAGGCAGACATAGGTTCAAATTGTCGGCTTATGCCGATGACCTCTCAATTGGAATAAGTTCGGCGCTAGACTGGAATAACATGAGCCACCTCTTCGGGCTATATGAAAAAGCCTCGAACGCTAAAATAAATAAAAACAAAACAAAGCTAGTACCTCTAACCCCCACAGCAGAAAGGGTGACTCTGGAAGGGGAAGAACAATACATTAAGGTGAAGGAACAGGACACAATAAGGATTTTAGGATACGAAATTCAAAGGGACGGTGCGCCAAAAAAAGGACTATGGGAACGGGTCATCAAAAAACTAAAGAAATCGATAGATCAATACAAGCTACGAGACCTCTCGTTTAGGGGAAAGATCTTGATAGCCAATTCTTTAATTCTTTCAAAAGTCTGGTATGCTGCATACATCTTAACGCCAAATAGAAAGCAATTATCAGAGCTCAACGACATGATATCAAATTGGATAAAGAATAAGTCCAAAATGCTTCCAAAATATGCCAAGTTTCAAGAGGACTACACCGACGGGGGCCTACGAGCCCCGATACTGAAAAACTTAATGGACGCTAGACTAGTGATGATGTGGAAGAAACTATGTACCGGGGCATCGCTCTGGGCAGAGTACGAGAGAGAAAGAATTAGTAACAAACTCAGAGAAAAGAGGAATATAGAGGTAGTATGGGCCTTACGCGGAACAGAAATAAGCATAAAGGCATGGCCGGCAGAATGGAGAGCTCATCTTAGGGCCTGGAAAAGAGTAAAAGGAAGCATACGAGCCACAAGAAATTGGCCATGGGACCCAGATGATCTCGTGGTAGGCGAACTAAAAGGGAACCAGATCACAGTGAAGAAGGCAGCCGAAGCCTTGAACAAGAGACCAACGAGCAATACAGGGAGAGTAGGCCTCCCTGACGAATATAGCACAGACTGGATTCTCACAAGGGAGATACAATTTAAGAAATTGGATCTTTATTGGTGTCTGTATCACAAGGCCCTTCCGCTGGGGTACAGATTGAAGCATACAGATCGTTTAAACAATGGTAGTTGTCCTTGGTGCCCAGACGAAGAACAGACCATCGAACATTTCGTGGTAGAATGTCCTAGCAGTGAAATTGTGTGGGATGAGGCGTTAAGACTCATAAAATCGAACACCGGGGCGAGGCGCCCCGCATCAAAGCAAGAGATCTTTTCATTAAGTCATTGGACGAGCATAAAAGTAAATGTGCCGCTCGATGGTTGCACATACAAGTCTGTTACGAAATTTGGTGCATTTACACCAAAGCCAAATGGGGAGGGGAATGTCTTACGAGATCAGAAATAGCTTATAGGACAAAGGCGAGACTAAAGGCGGAAATTAGGCAATTACAGTTTAATTTGGCGGGTAAACAGAAAAAAAAGGGATAAATATAGATTTCTCATATGTATTTAGAGCTTAATAAAGTTTTAATAAATAAAGATCGCCAATAGCGACCCTCAGTTCATGCTGAGGGAAATTTCAAAAAAAAAAAAAAACTATAGCATCTCTCTTTTGGTAAAATCCCAAGCTTTAGCTACTTCCATCGAAGCACGAATAATGTTTTCTCCACTCATTTTTTTCGATGTAGCTATTTTCTTATATGCTGAAGAAAGAAAAAAGGCAACAAAATATATATTGCTATCAAATTCTTTTGCATGTTTGTTGATAGTAGCAAGAGCATGGTCTTTTAAGCTGTTGATAGGAATTTCAAGTTGTGATATATGTTGGTAAATATATATAAGCTCCTTAAAAACATCAGCCAAACTTGAATCGCTCGATTCTAGCCTTCCAATAGCATCGACTATTGGCTTAATTACTTTGGTTAGTGCTTCATTGTTAGCAAAATGATACCTGTCACGAATGATATTTTTTACTGCAGCATTCTCAATTTCAGGATACTTGGGATGTTCAGTTTCGCTTAACAAAAGGCAGTGCCAAAAACCTTCCTCATAAGCAGATACTCCATACAAACCTTGGCAAGTGAGTACCATCTAGTTTCACAGAATGTAGTTAAGAAGTGCTTAATGCCTTGTTGTTTTTGCCAATTTTGCATTTCTTGATGCCAGATATGCGTGCATTAAAAAAATTGACAAGCTTTTGATTTTTTTACAAACAGAAACGATACTGGAAAAACTGACGATATCCTTAATAATTAAGGCATGTAAGCAACAATGAATAGGAATAATATAAGAACATTCATTATTAAGCATTTTTTCATTTTTTTCATATTTGAGGGGTTATCAGTTACGCAGGCAATCGCGGATATTATTTGAATGCCATTTAAAGTTAGAACCTCCTTCACTTTATTTTTAAGAAAATCTCCTTTGTGCCGATATGCAGATAAGTCAAGGATATCTAGTACAGTTTCTTGACATTCTTTAAGGGCCATAAAACAATAAATCGAATTTCCAGAATTGACAGTCCATCTGTCGAGAGAAATTGTAAAATCCATAAGTATTGAAAGAGTATTTAATTTTTCTTGAAAATGACTAGAAAACATTTTAGTTAAATAATAATCTTTAAACATATTCCAGGAAGGAAGACGGTAAGAGGGATTTAGATCATCAAGAAAATCTTGCAAATATGGATTTTCAATAAAGTGAAAGGTGAGATTTCCATAAACAATCGCTCTTAAGAATTTTTCATTAAGCTTTTCATATTGTGATTGAGAAAAAGGCTGAGAGAACACCAATCAACAATAGTTTTTTGGCGAGGTTGAGATAGACGAATGTTACATACTACTATGATCAGTTTGCTCAATAGAAATACTATCATCATTATCATAGATGCGTTTTCGAGATGGAAGGCTTTCTTCAGTTATTTTTTGAAGATAAATAGTTTTTTTCAGCTACAGGATAATCACTGCACCGAAGAACATGTTGATGAAGCCTTTCAGGTTTACCACTTAATTCATGCAAGTAGTATTTACATTTTGCAGTATATATGTTTCCTGCTCCTTTATTTTCAGAGCGATAAAAGCCATACCAACGTTGGCTTTGTGTCAGGAGTGGTAAAGCAAAACCAGTAGGAATAGACATAATTAAAGAATTAACAAATTTGCTAACAATTTTTTTTTTTTTTGTATAACAGATATTACTATCGAATTCGGGTAAACAATAAGTTTGACAATACGAAATTATATGAGTAGAAAGTATTTTTATGCTACAATTCTATGAAACTGTTTTATGAATTAGAAGGTTCTCTGGCTTTATTTAAGGCAAAATTCAAGGTCTTTTATATATATTTGCTACGTGTGAATCTCTACTGGCAAATGTAATGTATATTTTGTATGTCAAGTTAAAATGTGTCAGATCAAAATTTAAAGAGTTTCATTAGGTTATTAAAATTATTTTAATCTAACACGATATTAACTTGACACATGTAATATGTATTATATTGGTGTATCTACTTTTTTTAATGGCAAATTTCATTAAACATTTGCTCTTAATTATATACGTTTCGTTAGATTATTAAAATTATTTTAATCTGACACGATATTAAGTAATATATATTATATTGGCGTATCTATAGTTGGGGGTGAAATTCATTTTAATTTTTTTAATTTCAACATTTTTAATATATTCATAAATTAAACCTAAAACAATTATTGTATTTGATTTAGCTTAGTTTTAATTAATTTTTTAACATAATTTAAATTAATTTTTAATATTGAAAAACTAATTTCACCAATTTCACCCATCAAGTAATTTCAACAATTTCAACAAAAACATCTTATTATGAAGAGTAATTTCACCCCCATCTATAGGCGTATCCACTTTTATTTAATGGCAAATTTCATTAAATATTTGCCCTTAATTATATACTTTCTGTCGATTTTATTACTTTGCTTTATATGCCTGAAACTTTGTTTGATCACTTTGGCATATAATATTGACGAATGACAGCATATGCTTATATTTGATATTACTATGTAGCGAATTGCTTATACAAATCTATATGCATTTACTAATTTGGAAGTAAAGCAATAAGTTTAAATTAATTACTGAAACCTGAATCGGAAATGCAAACTTGGCTATAATTATTAATAACTCTTTTTATTATAAGCTAATATAAATTCGTTATAATTACTATCGAGTTTTATTTGCATTAGAATCAGATGTAGTCAATTAACACTCTAAACTAAAATTAGTAATTATATATTATTATGTTACAGATAACAGATTAAAAAATAGAAGTAATGGGTGTGTTATAAATTTTATACTCAAGGGATAAATTCGAAGCAGGGCAAATTATTTGATTTGTCAATTGTATGTACGTACATTATAATTTTAGATGAAGAAAATTTTGGTTAATGTTTTTTTGAAAGGGCATGCCCTTGTACATGCCCAGGGGCATGTACAAGGGGGCATGCCTTTGCCCCCTGTGCTCCTCACCCTACACAAAAGAAACGCAATCTCAGGGGAAATTAGGTCCAAAAGGAATCTCAGTGTTATACAAGCTCTAAAGTCAACCCCAGTCAGTAAGAAGGCCTGGCCGAAAGAATGGAGGGGACACATACACACTTGGATAAAATTAGGTGGGAATATCTCATCGACGAGTAACTGGCTGTGGTCTCTGGAAGACCTGATAATTGGCAAAACAAATGGTCAGGAGATAACAGTCAAATGGATAGTGCGGCGATTAAATGCAATAAGATGTGTGATCAATGTAACCTCGGATAATAACCAACCGGACAATTTTGGTTGGCTAAAAACAAAAGAACACATTAACAAAAAACTAGACATTTGCTGGCGGCTGCACCATGGGTAGGGTTGCTAGTGCAGGGTACTTGGCGACGCCAATGGTGCAAAATACAGGTGGTGCACCTGGCGCGCCAAACATATTGAATATTATTAAATTATTAATTCCAGGGATGTTATCCTGCTCCAACCGGTTAGTTTGTGCTTAAAAACACGGTGGAACTCTATTCAGAGTATATTTAATAAAACCTGCTATCGCTATTACTTTTTTTTTTGTTTTTTTTTGGCGATCATATCGCTATTACTTTTTATTAAAAGCAAATACATTTTAAATGTATTTGCTTTTAATAAAAAGTAATAGCGATAGCAGGTTTTATTAAACTTAAGTTGCTTTTAAATTTCATACTGCTTGGATGACATTTGAAATCTAAAACTACAATTTCACGTACGACATATATAAGTTCTGCAACATTTCTCAATTATTTTATATAGCGCTATTGCAAAAGATGTGACCCGGTGATTTTTTTTAATTGTCTGTTACTATTTTCGATTGGTTACGTTTATATTTTGAAATCATAAAATTTCATAGGGGGTTTCATAAATAAAATCAGAATCTTATTTTATTTTTCCAATTTATACTGTTTAAAAAATCCTACTTATTTTCAAAAATACTTTACTTATTTGTTTGCAATCGAATATAAAGATCAGTATAAATACTTTTTTCATTTATTTTTTTTTTTTGTTCTTTTTTTTTAAATACTAACGCTACATTTTATATTTCTTCCAGGTTTCTAGTTGCTTTTCTTCCTTCATTTGTGGGTTCTCGTCGTTGGTGTCGCTCATGCTGGTGCGGTTGATGTTGCCAATTCCGGTATCTTTTCTTTGTCGTTGGTGTCACCAATGTTGGTGCCTTCGTCGTTGGTGTCTTTGGTTCTCAGGTAACGATTTCGGATTCGTCGCTGGCGTCGTTAGCTGGTGCTTCGTCGTAGGTGTCGTCCATTTGGGTGTATTTTTTAGTTGTGGCATCGTTATTTCAGTGTTTCTCTTTTTTTTATTTAAAATCGTTGCGGTTCGGTTCTGAGTATTAACTTTCACGGGGGGGTTTTTTTTTTTTGTTTTCCTCCTGGGAATTCCCAGTGGTGGTGTTTGGCCTCTTTTATTAATATTTACTATTCATACAAGATTATACTATGTATCTAAATCTGTTGATTACTTTTTTTGAACACTTTTCTAAGCTAGCTTTAAGTATTCTAATGTCCGCTTTTATTCGAATTTCCGCTTTCCTTACCATTATATTTTTATCTGACAGATCCTTCCCCCATCTGCCAGCTGTATAATTGCACCAGAGTTCATATACAACATTCATACTTAGCCACATCTTGGCATACCATCCGTTTGGGTTCTCTGTGGGTGGTTCTTGGTATATTTCCTCGAGGGTGGTAGGTGGGGTCCTCTCTTCTTCACTACTGAGGTGGCTGAGCCCTTTTCCCCATATTTTCTTACTTATTTCACACCCTGTGATGAAGTGCTCTCTTGTTTGCTGTTCCCCGGGGCACCAGAGGCAGTCACCTGAGATTCCTGGTCTGACATGTTTCAGCCTGTATCCCAGGGGTAGGGCTCTATGGAA
>QKWP01002018.1:46440-57320 GCA_003550325.1 Gigaspora rosea | reverse complement strand
ATAGATTCAATAAAACTATATTTAAAATTTCATAAAAAAAATAATCACTAGATAAAAAGCTATTAAATATTAAAGTTGATGCATTTGTATCAAAAATCATTAATTTACTATATGTCCTATATATATTTAATAGTAAAACTAAGCTTAAAAATAACTAATAGTAAATTTTTTTATATTATATATAAACAAATATTTAAATTTTAAAATAATCTTCTTTATTATCTAATAAAATAAAGTTAAATTAAAAGACTTAAATTTTATATATAAAAAAATTTTTATTACTATATCACGATCAAATTTATCATTTCTAAATATACTAAAATTTACTTAAAAAGTTATTGCTAAAGATTTCTTTATTTTTTATATAAAATAATCAAATAAATTATATTAAACCCTTTCCTATCTACCAAAATAATTTTTTAAATTAAAAAAAATTATATTTTATTACTAAAAAATATTACTAATGATTTTTATTTGAGGTATCAATCTTTTTGCACCGGCCTATATGAGCAAAATATAATAGTTTATTTTTTTTCGTTTTTGTTTTTTTTTGTTATTTTTCGGTTTTGTTTTTTGTTTTTTTGTTTTTTTTTACTTATTTTTTTTATTTTATTTGATTTTATTTATTCCTTACTTCATTCAGAACTTAGCAAGAAAACAATCCAACTTTCTGTCATTTTGTAAGAAGTAGTGAATATAAGCGAATATAAGCGAATATAAATGAATATGAGCGAATATAAAGAATATAATAGTTTATTTTTTTTGTTTTCATTTTTTTAATTTTTTTTTGGATTTATTTTTTTTTGTCATTTTTTTATAATAATATATAATATATGTAATATTTAAAATATAATATACAATTGTTGTTACCCCCCAAGTAGTTGTAACAAAAGATACAGAGTTCGAATCCCACTAGAGACGATTTCAAAAAATTTATCCGCATTACGGTAACCTGGACTCTAAGCTCGGATTTACAGATCTGTTTTCTGGGTTATACCAACTCGCATTGGGAGCTCTAGAGCTGCGTTACGCACAGAACTAGAGCGCATAAATTCTGGGGAGCGCAGGCGCTGTGTTATGCACAGAACTGTAGGACAAAAGGAAACAATACTTGACAAGACCCGAGCAAAGAGGTAGCCGACTTTCAATGGTACTTAAACAGAAATTAAATGGGGACAGACCAAAAGCGGACTGACCGAAAAGCGGACTGACGGAAGCAAACTTACAACAAAAGGGCCTATAGCGGGCTCTACCAATCAGACTGCTAGAGTCATACTGGAGGAAAAGGACATGTGTTACAGAAGCATGTACCAAGGGGAGGGAGACCATTAGGTTCGCCAATGGCAGACCACTCCTTCCGGGTCCTCAGATTGGGAGTAGGAATGTAACCGGGGGAAAGAAAGCAAGGTAGAAGTAAGGAAAGCAACTGGAAAGAAACCAGAAGAGGACTGGGAGAAGTACCGGGTTAGTGAACTTTGTAAAGGCATGTATCGTGCTACACATACTAGTAGAAAGGGAGTGGCTTGAGATACGGGCCAGGTTGCGGCAGCATTAAAACAATAGCTTGAGATACAAACCTGGCGGCAGCAGTACTACAGGTACTATTAGTGGACAAGTAAGTTGCAAAAACCAGGCTGAGTATATGAGTGGGACATATAGGATGCTCTGGTAGGTTTAGGTCGTAAATAAAATAGTCTAAGTTTCGGTACTTGGTAGTTGTAGTAATCTAATGCAATAGTTATGGATATTGTAATAATAACTATACTTAATAAAAAGACCGAGGCATGACCTCACCTTGTAACTGGAAAAAAAATATATAATATATAATAAAAAAATAAAATTTTATATTAAATAGCGAAAACTTGTGAATATTTTGTATAGTTAATAAATTAAAATATTATATAATAATAATAAATAAAAAAAAATTTATAATTAAATTGCAAAAACTTGCAAAAACTTGCAAAAACCTGTAAAATGTTCAAAAAGCATGATTATGTGAATATAATAATTATTAATTAATATCATATCAGATATATATCGATTAATATCGATATATATTGATTACTATTACTATTGATAGAAATTGGCAGGGGTGATGGGTATTGATATATATCTTACCGATTAGTAATCGATGTATATTTATATATAAAATTTGCTGATGTTAAGAAGAATGTTTCCTTTTTGTCTTAGAGATAGTGAAGATTTTAAAGAACATGTGAGGCAACTTAGAGAAGTTTATATATTTAAATATCTTCCAAATAATCACATGATTAATAAGAAGAAGCTATCTGAGAATCCAAGGGATTTGAAGATTAATGTTAAGGAGGGTTTTCCGATAAAAAGTAGAACTGAGGCTTTGAATTTTATGAAATCAATCCCGAGCTATTATAGAATACCAAATCCAATGCTAGCGAATTACATTGAGATCAATTATATGATGTTAGAAGATGTGCCCAAAGATGCGGATGAATTGGAGAAGGTGAATTTAACATTACCAATTACAAGTATGAAAGAGTTAAGAATAGCAGTTCAGGCCTTGAGAGAGCATTATTTCTTCCATAAAATACCAGAAGATTGGTTTTGTATTAAAGAGAGAGATAATAAAAATAGAGAGGATTTGGACACAAATGACTTTCCAAGCGATCTTGAGAAGTTAAATAAAGATTTAAAACAAAATGAACCAGATGTGCAATGGTGCTTCCCAATAACTACTCAAGAAACTGTTCCTGAGGCTTTGAAGTACCTAAGAGAAACGTACCCGTTGGGTAATATATCTGAGTAGATTTTTGAAATAAAGAAACTACCTGAACCTAAATGGGATATATTCAACCAACAAAAAATTACAAATGAAGTGTAGAAAGACGTTGAAATGGATAATATTAATAATCATGATGAACAATGATAATAACAATATAGAAGAAATTAAAATACAAGAAGAGAAGATAAAACAAATAAATAACCCTGAGGAATTAAAGAAAGTGAGAAAAGTAAAAATAAAAGTAAAGAAAAAATAAAATTTTTGTCTATTTTAACATTAAACATACAAGATCTAAACTTGCCATTGAAGAGGCAATTAATTTTTGAGTATTTAAATAATGAGGATTTAGATATTGTGAGTGTAACAGAGACGAAATTGGTACAAAAGGAAGATTTGAGAAGATCATTAACAACTCAGTACTATTACGTATACACGGTGGCAACCTCAGAAGATTTAGGATTAAAAAGGGAATCTGCAATGGGAACTGCATTACTTATCAAACCTTATCTTAGACACTATATATATAACATTGAGAGTTATTTGGAAACAGAGATTATGTTTGATTTTTTCTTACTCAGAAATTTGAGAATCTGAATAATATCGATATATCTACCGTCAGACAAAACAAAAATATCTCTTAAAACACAAGAGAAAGTAAAGAAATGGATATCAACCGCTAATAAAAAGAACATAAAAATAATAGTAATGGGAGATTTCAATTGTAATAGTGCCAGAGTAGAAAGCTCAAGAAAGACGTCAATATTTAAGACAATGAGTACGAATAGGATGTTAAGTTTATTAGAAGTAAATAAAATACAGGATTACACATGGAAAAGAGACCAACTAGAGTCACAGATTGATGATATCTGAATATCGGAAGAGTTGGGTGTAGATATGTTGTATCTGATAATAGAAGAGATTGAGTTGTCTGGTAGCGATCGTAGGATGATAAAAGTGCAGTGGAAGTTAAAGAGGAAATTTGAAGCGATAAGAAAAAAAAAAATCTAGAAAAGTATTTAAGTATAGTGAAATGGACGAGGATAAATAGGAAGATTTTAGAGTTGAAGTAAAATGGAAAATTGAAGCATTAGAAATAAAAAAAATAGTGGTCGAAGTTTCTTTAAATAAAACGTAGTATAAATTATATATCGCTATAAAACATTTAGCTAACAAACATATTAAGATGGTAAAAGTACACAACAATTATTTTGGAGCGAGAACAAAAAAGGCATCGAAGCTACATCAGGAATTAGTTAAGATAAATAAGTTAATAAGAAGTTTGAAAGAGATAAAAACACCTTTTTCCTATAACGAACTATCAAAAAGGTTCAATAAGAAGATTGATTCGTTGACAAAGAAGTTAGGGTTGGAAAGCATTAACATAAAGAAAAAAGATTTATGGAAAGAAAATCATAAACAGTTAGTAGAAAGTATGAAAGAATTAAGGAAAACTATACACGTTATGAGGCAAATAGAAAATAATAGTAAAATAAGAGAGGAAATTGGCCTAGTGATTAGTGATACAAGTCATTATATGTAAAATTAACTTAAATCGACTAGTCAGCTTAACCAAACTGATTTTTGCAAAGCTAACTTAGTCGATTGGGTAAAATCATTATCCAAAAAAATTTCAATCGATATTAAATTACATATATGCAATTGAGTAGACTAATACAATGCTCTAGAAATATTAATACTAAATTGAAGAGTATGTTTAAATAAAACAATCTAATATCGCGTAAATAGAAAAAAAATTAACATTGTATTATTTTAAAAATCGTAATCATAGCTTGTTGTAGAATAAAATTAAATCGTTTAATTATGCACATCGATATTAACTATATTAACTCAAAAATCAAGTGTTAATCTAAGTGTAACTTGTTAACTCAAAAATCAAGTGTTAACTGTTAATCTAAGTGTAACTTGTTAATCTAAGTATAACTCAGACTGTGATTGGTTGTTACATGTCACATGATATGAGCAAATAAAGAAATCAATTTTCAGTTAATAGTCAAATTTTATAATCAACTTAAGTCAACTTAGTCAAGTCGATTTTTTAAGATCGACTTGGTTCACTACTAGTGATAGAAAAGAGACAAAATAATTTCTAACTTAACACTAAAAGAATAATAGACAGTATTTTAAATAGGAAAAGAAATAGAGTTATTTTTGACAATATAAGAAAAGTGGATGAAGTGATCACAGATGAAAAAGGAATTAAAGAAGAGGTTGTAAAACATTTTAAAAATTGGACCAAACGGAACCCAATGAATGAGAAGTACAGTCAACCCTCCATAAATGCAACTCGTAGGAACAAGCCTACAATGTGCATTTAGGGAGGTTTGCATTTAAAAAGAGCCAATTAAATTGCAGCTTTTAAAAATTAGATTATCAAGTTTGTGTAACTTCTACCAAAACTGTATAACCTATCTTAAATACTAAAATTTGATTGGTCACGTGCATTTAGAGAGGTTAGTGTGATATAAAATGTTATTCAAGTGAACGTGCATTTACAGAATATAGAACGTGCATTTAGCACTAATAATATTTTACGGAATAGAAAAAAACGTGCATTTAGAGAGGTATTGCATTTATGGAGATTGCATTTATGGAGGGTTGACTGTATTAGAAAACATGAGAAAAGAAATACAAATTGGTTAATTCAATTATGACTGAAGATTACGAAGGGCTAATCGCAACCATAGATATAGAAGAATTGGAAGAACTAATAAGTGAAGCACCAAATGGAAAAGCTACAGGAGAACTTGGAATAGCGAACAAGATGATTAAGAAATTACCACGGGAAGCGAAAGAGATTTTTCTAGAAATTTGTAATTTCTGCCTAAATAAAAAAATTGTACTGAAAGCTTGAAGGCAGGGAGTGGTATATCCTATCCCAAAAAAGAAAGATTTTGAGGGTGACATAACACAAACTAGACCAATCATGTTGATTGAACATGCAAGAAAAATTTTCATGAAAATATTAACAAAAAGAATGAATAAGATTTTAACACAGAAGAATGCACTTAATATAAGGAACAATCCAGCTTTATCTAACACATAAATTACAGGACTGATTCAATGGCTAATAAAATATACAAGAATACGCGTGTTTAAAAGAGAAGGATTATTGGTTGGTTTTACAAGATATGTTGAAGGCATGTGACTCAGTATACCTACCACTATTATAGAAGGCTCTAAGAAGAATAAACTTACCGGAAAATTTATAAACTTATTAAAAAATTTAATAAAAAAAAGAAAAAACACTGTTTTAACAAATTTGGAAAAACCAAAATATATAAATCGGAGGACGGCTTAGATCAAGGAGGAACGATGTCTCCAATACTTTAGAGAATATATTATAATCCGCTGATTACGAAAATAGATAGGAATCTCGAAGGCTTTTCGATATGTATAAAAATGCCCATAGGACTATACTTGCTAGCAAAACACAGACAAATCCCAAATTCAAAAAAAACAATTGCTATTTGTAAAAAATTAAATCAAAAAAGTAGGCCTGAAATTTTGCAAATATGTTATCTATAACAATAAAAATATTTACTATTTGTTTAAACAAAAATTATTAATAAAGTTTTGAGAAATTAATTTGGAATGTATTTGGAATTTGGGCACAGACAAATTCCAAACTATAGTAATTTGGGATTTTGCCAACATGTAAATATAGGACGTGAATACAAAACCAATATGTCTGTATATGCATATATGGATAACTCATTGTGGATAGCTGAGTCGAAAAGACAATTAGAAGAAATTTTAGAGACATCATCAAGTTTTTATAAAATGACAGAAATAAAAGTGAATACAAATAAATCAATCTTTATAATGAACGCAAAAGATGCTACTCCGGTCTGTTTTAAAGGCCAAATTTTAGAAAGAAGACAACAAGATGAACCTTTTAGGTATTTGAGATGTTGGTTCAAGGAAAAGAAGAATCAGAAAAAAATTAACAAGAAAATAAAAGAAGAAGCGGAAGAAGCTATAGATAGGCTCAATAAAAGTAAAATCACAGAAAAACAATATATATATATAGTCAATAGTGTGATATTAATTAGAATAGTATATAGGTGTCAGAATACATTTATTAAAGAATCTATGTGTGAGAACATAGATAAGAAAATTATGGGAGGTGTAAAACAAAAGGCGAGAATTGTAAGAACAGCTCCTAATACATTAATGTAGCATTACAATATATATGGTATGAACAAAATGAAAGACATTCAATGTTTATAACATGTCAATCAACTATGGAAAAATTTGAATAATTCGAATTAGGAAGATACATTGGCTTATATCATCTTACAAGAATTGCAAAACACAGCTAACACGAACATATTTATACTAGAAGAGGAACCAATTTTCTTGAAAAAAGTGAATTTCTCTAGAACAGTAGCAATAATAAAGGAGATGCACGAGATTGAAATAAAACTTGTAAATGAGCACAAAGTATGCCCACAACTGTTAAAAGAAAAAGGAACATCTATCAATTATATCCTAAAAAATATGGAGAAACGATATCAAAATAAGTATGAATAAGCATGTGTTAAAATACATTGAACAATTATTGGACAGAGAATATAAAGACTTTGTAACATGTTAGGGTGTGGCGACTTAGAGAAGTTGGTAAGTTGTCACCTCCAAGTGGCAGATCTAGGGTTAAAATCCCACTGACGATGCTTTGAAAAAATAGACCTGTGTTCCAGTAACTGTTTCCTGTTAATCGGTTGGGTATATTATCTGTAGTCCTTGGTTACCATCTCGAATGGGAGCTTTCAGGAAAAGTTGTGTCTTGTGAAACAGACAAATCCAAGGGACCGGGGAAACAGAAACCCATTTGGCAAGACACGAATAAGGAGATAGCAAAGATCTTTGACGGTGCTACCAAAACTGAAATATTGGACCAGAGCCGAAGTACCAAACGTCGACCTCAGGGACAAGGTCTACCAACCTGGTCGCCAGATCGGGTACCAGAGGAAAAGGACCTATGTTATAGAAGTAGGTACCAGGGGGAGAAAAACCATAATGGCAACTAATACCGGGTAGATCAACCCTTCCGGACCAACTGGATTGGAAGTCTGGGAAAACCGGTGAAGGACTGGTAAAAAAGTGATGGTAGGTACCAGGGTTGGAGCAAACCTTACAAGAGCAAAAGTAGGTATTGGTAAGAGGACAGGGGTAATCCTGTCTCGCAAGTATTGTCCTCGGTCATATCCCGTAGTTGGGTTGCAGGTATAGCAGCTAGTGTGGAACCCTTGGGCAGACTACTTAAATTAGATACCAAAAGTGTACGTGTGGCTAGATGTATCCTCATCTATGTGGATCAAAGGGTTTAAATCGACAATTCCCGTAGTTGGGTTGCAGGTATGGCAGCTAGTGTGAAACCCTTGGGTGGACCACTTCAATTAGGCACCAAAAGTGTACGTGTGGCTAGATGTATCCTCGTCTATGTAACAAATACTGGTATTTCCCCTAGAGAATACCGATGGCCCTAATATCTTGAATAAGATTTCTAAGTCCCAAGACGGGCACTTTAATTAAAAAAAAAAAAAAGCCTTTGTAACATGGAAAAGATTAGCGCATAATTTGAGGAAAATAAGCAAGGGTAGAAAACCGAGATGGTTTGAGACAGTATGTACGTTAATCACAAATAATGAGAACCCATTATTGAAATTAATAGTCCCAAATCCGTTCACAATAAGATGTATAAGAAATAAAGACTTGAAAGAGAATAGATAGATAACTAGTAGTGTAGGACTCATAGGGAAAGTAAAAAAAAGTAGAAGATAATCTGGCAACAATGAGGCATTGGTATATGGAAGAAAATAAAATAACAAAAGCATGTAACGGATGCGACAAGCATATTTTAACAAGAACGAATGCAGGAATAATAAAAATACATACGCGGTTTTTATCGGGAATTGTAGTAGACAGACAAAAGGAGATATCTAGTAATATCAAAGATATAATAAGAACCTTCAGAATAAAGAAAAAGGTGATAAGCTTAATACCAAAGAAGCCTTTTATAGGGAAAAAACCATTAATCTCGTGGAATTTAACAAAAATTTTTATGAACATTGGAGACGAAATATGGAAGAAGATTGAAAAGTCCGGTTTGGGAGCAGAAAAAAAATACGAAATTTTAGAGAAAGGGAAAAGTAAGGATAAAAAAGAAGGTTTATCGATATTACTACAAATGGAAAACTGGCAAAAAATGATTGAGTTAAAGGTTGAAAGTTGGCCTACGAAGATGAAGATAGCCTTAACAGGAATAGCATTAACGTTAGTGCTGAGTAAAGACAAAACAGAAGTTAGAATCAAAACCAACGTAAAGGGTCTCAAAGAAAAAGTAGAAAGAAAAGTTATATGGGGAGAGGAAAACTTCAAGATGAAAAAAACCTTGATCAATTCATGGAAATAATAAGAAGAATAATGAAAATGAAAGGATTGAGAATCGTTATCATATACAAAGAGGAGATGAGAAAGAACACAATAACTAGAAAATGGAAAACAGTTATTAAAAGAGAAAAAATTCGAATGAACATGTATTTATAAAATTTGAGGAAAAGCCTGTGTATTGGAACCTGAAAAGATTTATGAAACAATTAATCAAAGGAAAAATAATTTCGGAATGAAGTAGTCAAAATAGAATTGAAAATTTAAAGAAAAAGACAGAAATAGATTGGAAAGCAACATACAATAGTTTGAATATAACTGATAAAGAATAGACCATTAGCAAGATATAGTCAGCAAAAGCATCAATAATGAAATCTTTTAAGGTAAAAATGATGATAAATGAACTTCCAACGTTACTAAATATGTATTATAGGGATAACAAGAAAAAGAAAAACCCAACGTGTTCGAGGTGTAAGGAAAAATACGAAAACCAAGTACATTGGATGTAGTGCCAAGAAAACATATATACAATGAAACACGCGATTACTGAAGTTTTTGAAGAATCTAAAGAAAGAAAGAAGTTATCAAAAGAAATACGAAAAGAAGAAATAGAAAAATACATTGAATGGTTAAGAAGAACAGAGGTCCCCCCGTGTATTGTACCAAAAGAGAATATCTTATCAGAAAACATAAATGGGAAAAGAAATTACAAAAAAGATTTTACAAATGATCTTATGGTAAAGATTTATGAAAAAATATAGATACCCAGCAGAGAAGTAATCAGTAATTCACTAGAAGACAAAGAGAGGAATATTATAAAAGACAATATTCCGATGGAACCAATACACAAAAAGGAGACCATTAGAAATGCAATAAGAAATATACAAAATGGAAAAAACTCTTTATTGAATATAATGAAAAGGTTGAAACAATTGAAGACTATGACTAAGTGGGTCCATAACCTGTCTTGGCAAAGTTCAGGTTGGGAGTAAAGTAGCTCTAGTCTTTTTTTCCTTAGTATAGTAATTGTAAAAGCATGTATAATGAATTTATAAATTATTAATAAAATTTGAAAGAGGGAATGGACCTCACTTTTAAAAAAAAAATAAAATAAATAAAATAAAAATAAAAAAATCGTAGGTTCAAAGATTTTTAGTCTTTATACATTTGTAGGCATAAATAATTTGATTGGCTAATAAATAATAAATTACTATTTTTAGATTGGTTATACAAATAATCTACAATATGCAGCATGTCCGTTATTTTGATATGAGTACATTAGAAAATTTTATTTATAGATATTAATCGATATATAACTGTTAATCGTTTTATATTGATTAAAAAATAACGATATATATCGATTAACTGGTTAAAAATTGATATATATCTTAATCGATATATATCATTTTTATATTAAATCATTATATATCTACAAATCGATTATAATCGTACTTATTTGAAACGATATATAACAATTAACAGATCTTTGACCCGTCACGAATAAAAAAAAAAAAACAAAGTTCAAAATTTTTTAAGCACATTTGATCCGTAAGCTACCATAGATCACAAAAATATATTTCACAAAATGTGTAAAAAAACTTAAAAAAAAAAAAAGCCCGTTTTGACCTATTTTTACCCTCTATCCCTTTTACTCTTTCTTCCTTTTACCTCTTTTTTTTTTATCCCTCTCTCACTTTTTTTTTTTTTTTTT